>JAWMAG010000004.1:27452500-27547500 GCA_037013455.1 Ceratitis rosa
TGCCTGTTTCCATGTTCTTTTGCGTTGAACATTGTTGTACAGGACCCATTTTTCATCATCAGTCACGAGCCGATCCAAAAAAGGTTCGTTTTGATCCGTCGAAGCAAAGAAATTGCTGTTGACATACGGTCCACTTTGTTCTTTTTACTCAACTGATGTGGCACCCATGTATCGAGCTTCAAAGTGTACCCAACCTTTTTTAAACGACGAAACGCAGTTGATTTGTTGACGTTCAATTCACTGGCAACCTCTTCCCTCGAAATACGTGAGTTATTTGCAGCTAAAGTCCTTAGAACATCGTCATCAAGCTCAGAAGGCCGTCCACTGCGAGGTTGATCTTCGAGGTTTTTCCTTTGCGGAATTCGTATAACATAATATGACGCATATGATCTTTTTCGTTGTTCATCTTCCATGCGTCTTTTCACTAAGCAACTCAAATCAAAATGAAGTTATTTTAAGCTTGATTTACAGTTCGGACTGTCACCTTTCCAACGATATATAATATGTATATATTTCTTTCACGAGCGCCACTCTCAAACGATTCGTACGGCATCCAGCGGAATCGGGCACGAACTTATGCACTCATCCAGTATCAGCTCACTTCATTTCATTAGTTTAGTTTGTTCTAAATTTTTATATGTGATCTCTTAACTAAGAATTTTGTTAAATTATTTGAATATAGTATACAAATAAAAATTTAAACTCAAATAATTGATTGTGGTTTCAGAGCAGGTTAATACACCAAATCATATTTTTTTTTTAATATTATATTCTAAAATCCGTTTCCTCATCAGCTCCCCGGACACGGCTAAGCAACTGACGCTAAACACCAGGAGCGTCGCAAGGTTTAAGAAGTACATCAACAAATGCACAGCCGCTCCAGTTTACGCAAGGTTACTTTATTCGAAGGAAGTGTCAAATAAAAACTCTTAAATGTAATCTTATGCTGATTGGTAAATGTCGGGTAACCTCCAAAAGTTATCAATAGATTGACATGAAATTTTGTCAGATATTTTCTATGTTTCTTGGGAAATTTTTACGGGAAGGGGTTCGAAAAATTTTATTTAGTGTTCAATTTACTTGAAATTCGGTACACAAATAGCCTTTTTCCCACAGGAAGACTATTTTTCTTTCCTGAAATGGGAATCGCATAGGTCGAAAAAGTTTATTTTATTTCTCGAGGTACTTAAAGTTTGATGCATAGCTGGCTTTTTCCGGAAAAGTCTCTATGGTTCCATTAAACTTTAATTTTTTTTAAGACAAACGGATTGATCAATTTGAGAGAATATACGTATTCGTGGTTCCTTTTTTGTTAAATTAATGAGTAATTTCGCTAAATGGATGGTTTTTTGCTTCCCCAAATAAATCAGGGATAAACCAGTTTGTTTTGCTCGAAATATAAATAATGCATTTCTTACGTCAAAGCGTTCCCCAACAGACTGACTAAACTGTGTATGATTTGGCTATAAGTATACATGTTCGATTTTTGTTATACTCCTAGCGCGGGTCACTAGTTATTCTTGTACGTTCAACTTGACTGAAAAAGCAGGAGTGATCCACCCATAGAAATAAGTATAAAAATTATTTTTTTTTTTAAATAAATTACACGTCCTCCATCCGTGCCATTACTCTATCAACACCACCAGATGAGATCAATGCTTGCCTAAAATACTCAACATTGTGACACCATGTACAAACCTTGCAATTAACCACCAATATACGTGACAACCTGTAAATTAATCCATCGGCGGCCGCGTTAACCAAGTGGTTACCATTACGTACTGATATTCGGAAGGATCGGGATCGAATCGCGGTGCCTCCAACATCCAAAAGTTGTGGAAAGTTAATTTAATTAAAAAAATAAGTTAAATTTTCTAATTGCGGTCGCCCCTCGGCAGGGAATTTCCATCCCTCCGAGTGTATTTCGGACATGAAATAAAAGGCTTCTCGTAAAAAAAATACAGCCGTTCGGAGGCGGCTTAGTATAAACCACAAATTGGAGGAGGAGCTCGGTCGAAAAATCGCTTCAGCGGTTACAAACCGCCAATTATATATCTTCTGCTCAAATATAAACGAGACTGTTCAATAAAACAAAAACGGTTAATTATTCTTCAATATTTATTTTATCCCCTTCAAAATAGTCACCATTAGAGGCGATACACATATGCCATCTTTTTTTCCAATCTTCATAACACTTCTGGTAGGCCGCTTTAGGTATGGCTTTCAGTTCCTTCTTCGAATTCTCTTTTATGACTTCAATCGACTGAAAATGCTTTCCACGAAGCGGCAATTTGAGTTTAGGGAAAAGAAAAAAGTCACACGGTGCCATGTCGGGTGAATACGGTGCTTGCGGAACAATATTTACCTTTTTTTGGTCAAATAATCGCGTACAAGACGAGACGTATGAGCTGGCGCATTATCATGATGTAGAAACCATGACTTGTTGTCCCACAAATCCTTCCTTTTGAGACGAATATTCTCACGCAAACGCTTCAAAACGGATAAATAATATTCAGCATTAACGGATTGACCTTCTGGAAGGAATTCCGAGTGCACAACACCTTGGCTATCAAAGAAAACAGTGAGCATAACTTTGATTTTCGATCGACTTTGACGTGGTTTTTTGGGTTTTGGCTCATTTGGAAGGCGCCATTCAGATGATTGCTGGGCTGTTTCAACGTCGTATTCATAGACCCAAGTCTCGTCACCAGTTATGATGTGCTGGATGTCCGTATCACTCATTGTGAGCATTTCCTTGGCGACTGTTTTGCGTTCCTCTTTCAGCATTAACGGATTGACCTTCTGGAAGGAATTCCGAGTGCACAATACCTTAACTATCAAAGAAAACAGTGAGCATAACTTTGATTTTCGATCGACTTTGACGTGGTTTTTTGGGTTTTGGCTCATTTGGAAGGCGCCATTCAGATGATTGCTGGGCTGTTTCAACGTCGTATTCATAGACCCAAGTCTCGTCACCAGTTATGATGTGCTGGATGTCCGTATCACTCATTGTGAGCATTTCCTTGGCGACTGTTTTGCGTTCCTCTTTTTGAAGAAAATTCAACAATTGTGGAACAAGTCTTCTCATGCCCAAAACATTGTGAATAATGCTATGAGCGGATCCATTTGATATGTTGAGCTCACTAGCTATCTCTCTTTCAGTCACACGACGATTTTCCAACACAATTTTCTTTACTTTTCGACGTTTTCTTCGTTTATTGACGTTGCTGGACGACGATCATGGGGCAAGTTCTCCAGCGATGTACGGCCGTCCTTGAACGACTTATACCAATAAAAAATACGTGCACGTGATAGGCTAGACTCCCCATATGCCTTCTGCAACATTTTCTTTGCGTCCGTCGCACTTATTCCATTGGAATAACAAAATTTCAAACAAACTCTTTGCTCAACGTTAATTTCCATAGTAAAATTCGAAAAACACACTCGAGGTTGACTTGTTTATAGTGCCGTAAAAAAAAAACTATGTTACAGATCGCGCTCAAATTTGACATGTAAACATATAACAGTCCTGGCAACCTAAAAAAAAAGTATGGCCATATGTCTTGTCCTTGTCGAGTTATGGATAAAGTCTCCGTTTATATTTGAGCAGAAGGTATATGTATTTTTACGGGAGTCACTGAAAATGGGGATTGATTTGTAATTCTAAGAAGTCTACGATCCCAAAAGCAAGTCTATCACATAAAGTCAATAGAGTTTTTGAACTTAGTGGGTTTCCCACTGTACGTAATAAATTTGAAAATCGAAACTCTGTAACGGCACGCGACTTGCAGTCAAAACATTATAGAGGAACGAAGGGAAAGAGTCCTCATTCCTTAAATTATTTTCATTGCCCTCGATACTGTCTTTCAATTCAAGTGTCTACAGCTCGCTATTTGACAAGCGTTGCAATCGCTATCGACCAAGCTCAAAGTCAATCTTTGAAATTGTGTGGTCTAACGTTTAGATATGTTGCATGTTCCTGGGTTGGCAAACCAAATAACCTTTTCATTTGCGTCGCCGTTGGTAAAAGCAAACATTTTGTATACTCAGAAGGATAAGTGGGAAGAGATATCCGAATATGCTCCAATAACGCACTGCAATTATTAAAATTTACTATAAAAATGGCAAATATCTGGCAGACACCATTCGTAAAACGAAAACTTTTTCGGTCGTCGAGAAGCACCTTGTCAGATCGCAATATAGAAATATTGCTGCAGTAGCCCAAAATGTTGAAGAAAACCATTTGAAATACTATTTGTCTATTACTGGACGTTCTTTGGAAGTGGGCATTCCACAAATGTCTTTACACCGTATTTTGCATAAAAACTTGAGTCTCAAGACTTATAACGTTCAGTTAACACAAGAACTCAAGCCGGCCGATCATCAACAACGGCGTGTCTTTGCCGATTGGGTTCTTGAAATGCATGAAAATCATCCGGGATTTTATCGAAAAATCATCTTGACTGATGAAACCCATTTCCACCTCGGTGGCTACTTCAATAAGCAAAACTGTCACATCTGGTGCTCGGAAAACCCAAAATCTATTGTGGAAAAGTCTCTCCATTCTCAATGTGTACGGTGTTTGGTGTGATTTATGGTCCGGTGGGGTCATTGGACCTTACTTTTTCGAGAATGAATCGATTACGCTATCGAAAGCTGATTCATGATTTTAATTTTCAGAAATTGGATGGTATTGTTCTGGACAACAATTACTTTCAACAAGCAGCACAAGCAAAGATGGAATTCGTGAAGCTATTGAGGGCTTATAGCAGCCACTTTCCGATGATTTGTTGCTGGGAAACTTCACATAAAAAGGATACGATCCTTTAAGCGTAGCCGTGGCGGCCATTTTTCTGATATTATAAAAATAATACTCTTTATTAAAAAACCCTGTATTTTCTATGATTACATATTATTAAATCGAGTAAATAGTAAATTATGCCCAAAACTCTCGTGATTTGTAACTAAAATTTCTTCTTTATTACTTCGCATAAAAATTATAATCAATCAATCAATCAATCAATCAATCAAACTTCGATCGAGTTTCTCAGCAATTATGTAATATTCTGTAATTTGCCGAAAGTAATTGTTAATTAAAATTGAACTAACTGCCAAGGCATAGAATAAATCGTCTTAAATTAACCGAATAAGCAACAAACAAAGAAAATATGAGCAAATAAAAACGGTTTGTCATGCCTTGATTGGCAAATGATGCCTTGCTATATATCATACATATAAACTGTCAAAGAAAATTATTTACTTTCTCTCTATTTACTCATTACAAAGTTCAGTCTTTACCATAGTTTCACACTACTCTCTTATGCCCCAATGCCAACTTATATGAAATGAACTATCATTAAAACTTCTTACTTTTGCTGACATTGCCACAGAAATTATGGCGTGTGTGAAAGCAGGGAAATATGTATGTATGGTATGTCATGAATTACTTACATATTTATGGGTTATATGGAGCTTACATACATATATACATATGTATATGTTATATATTTTCGTATATATTTTCTCAAAAATAAAAATCATTAATCATTCATATGTTATTTGAATATTTAAGTATTTAGTACACCGTTCTACTCATACATACATACATATATTCACACACTTGTGTGTGCAAGGTGTCTTTTTAAGTTCTTTTTATTAAAAAACAAACGAAAGCCACAGACACCGAAATCCACTTTCCCTAACTCACTCAACTCCATTAACTCGATTAAAGACTTTCATATTTTTTCACTTTTAATTTTGTTTTATTCCCTTTTGGTTGTCGCTGGTGGGCTGAAAGGATGCGCGGTACAAAGAAGAGTTGATACCAAATATTTGATTAGCCTCATTAAAGTGACGTGTTTGGCTTACATTACTTCTGCAGCGATAACATTGCCTTGCAGTTTCACTGTATGTGCGGCATACTTATTGGCGCAAGGGCGTGTTTTTTTTTTGTTTCTTTTTGAAAATTATCCTGTAGAAAGGTGTTTCAAAGCAAGTTTTCCTGGAATACGAATTTTACTTTATTTTCTTTTATAATTATTTTTAACTTTGGCTGGTTGTTTGCTGTATGTAATAAGGTTGCATATTTTATGACATTTAATCAAATTATTGCATTAGAAGGGTTTCCTTACAGAAAGTTTAAAGCCGGAGCAAACTTACTTCTAAACAGGTGACCTAGTAAGTGAGACCCAGAATATACTAAATTTAGTGGGGGAACACTTCTGCAGCCTACTGAATGGCATTGAAAGGGCAACACGAGGAGATGGCGAAGCCAATCCTCAAGCGAAGTTTCGCACGAGTTTAGGAACCGCCACGTAGAAATCAACTCCACTGGAAAAGTTTAAAATGCTTCAGGTGAGATACCTTGATGACGGTCTCCGTAACGATCACGATTTGAGTCCACGCATTGGTAATGGTCGGTCTCGTAATTGGGATGGACGGGACGGCAGAAGGACGGCAGGAGTACGTCCCTGCGATATTTACTACAGCGGCCATATAAAGAGAGCAAATTTTGCGTCTGTTTCGTGATGAAAGAGAGACCCTGTCACTGAATATTAGCATTCTCCTCGGTATATGTACGTCTGACCACAATCCGCATCAAATCAAGATTTTTTAACATATCGCTGTTTGCGTCCACGCCCCAATGGAAGAGAAGGACGATGTGACAAAAGGCCCTTTCTTCCAGCACCTGGAGCATGCTCACGAGCCTGACTCACACCACGATGTGAAAATCGGGCTTGGCAACTTTAACACCAAGGTGGACACAGTCAGAAAATTGGTTGTGGAGGCTACAATCAAACATCTCCAAACGGGTTGAAGCAGATCGACTTCACCGTGGCTCGAAATATGGTTGTTTGTAATACTAGATTCCAGAAAAAACTCATCAAGCTACTTGGCTGTCACCAGATCGAAAAACTTCCAACCAGATCGATCATGTTGTGATAGGCGGAAGATATGTGTCCATTGTTTTAGATGTGCATACATTCTGAGGTCCTAACATCGACTTGGATCATTATTTTGTCGCAGCAAAGATACGCATACGTCTCTGTATATCGAAGAAGGCCCGTCAACAAACACAACGAAGGTTCGATGTTGAAAAGCTGCAATCACAGCAGACTGCCGAGCGAGTTTCTATTCGACCTGCACACCTTCTCTCTGAGAGCACTCATCAGCAACCGGGTATAAGGGAACTGTGGGACGGCATTTCAAACTCCCTACGTACAGCTGCAAACGAAAACAGACTGCCTATCCTCGCAACCTTACGATCGACCACAAGCGGGGTGGAATAGATATCGAGATCTGATGAGGGAAGTAAGACGCATCTGCAGAAAAAAAGAAAGAGGCCGAGATGCGTGAGTATGAAGAGCTTGAGAAGCTGACTGACAGGATTAATGGTCGACATTTTTAGGAGAAGATACGAAGACTTAAGGAAGGCTTCAAGACCGGAGCAAACTCCTCCTGTAGGATAAAAAGAGAGCCACTGATGCCCAGAGCATATTGAATTTATGGAGGGAACACTTCTGAAATCGAAACACCAATCGATGATGATGGAGAAGTTCGAATAGCAATTGCCTGCTTTAAAAACATTAAAGAGCCTGGAGCTGACGGCCTACCGGCAGAACTATTCAAACATGGCGGTGAAGAGCTGAAAAGATGCATACATTAGCTACTTTGCAGAATATAGTCGGACGAAGGCATGCTAAACGATTGAAATTTAAATGTGCTCTGCTCAATCCATAAAAAATGGGACCCCACAGTCTGCGCCAGTTATCGTGGGATTATCCTCTTCGATTTTGCATATAACGTCCTATCAAGCAAATTCTGTGAAAGACTAAATCCCGCCATCAACAAACTGATTGGACCTTATCAGTGTAGCTTTATACCTGGTAAGTCAAACATTGACCAGATATTTACCATGCCTCAAATCTTTGTAAAGACTCCTGAAAAGAGGATCAACACACATCACCTCCAGCTTGACAAAGAGGCGGACCGAATGAGTCTGATAGCGAACAAGTGCAAAACAAACAGTTCTGGCTTTCGCAGCCAGGCTCCCTCGTCACTATTGGCAATCATAACCAGGTCGTAGATAGTTTCGTCTATCTTGGAACCAGTGTTAACACCAACAAAAATGCCAACCTGGAAATCCGACGCAGAATCATTCTTGCCAGCAGACACTACTTTGGATTGTCTAGGCAAATGAAAATTAAAGTTTTATCTTTACGACCGAAAACCAAACTCTACAAGTCGCCCATCGCTCCTGTCCTGCTATATTGGTGCATGGACGATAACAAAACCTGATGAATCGTCGTTAAGAGTTTTCGAGAAAAGATTTTGTGTAAAATGCATGGTCCTCTATGAGCTGGAAACGGCGAATGCTGCAGCCGATGGAACGACGGGCTCTACGAGTGAAACGACGGCAATGACGAAATTCAGCAAAGAAGGAATGAATGGCACACTGTTGTTTATTCGTTTATAATCGCGTAAGCGGTGTCTACACGTTCGTCAGTAAAGAAGAAGAAATCCAGCTTAAAACAACGGAAAATTTGTCTCAAAAAATTATCAAAAAAATTATAGTTAAATATAAATTATTCTAGCTAAGCGTCGAAATGAAGAGTTGATTTAGCTGGAGAAAAGCTAGTGTAACAACACTGATAATAATAGCGAAATTAACCTCGATTATTTCCCCAATCCCTCAAGTTCGATTACTGGTTTGTTAAACAAACACACGGTTTGCTAACTATATAACTTTATTCTCCTGTAAACACATAGTTTATATCTCCGCACTATACCAACAGAACATGTTGCTGCTGTGTTGAGCGCCGCTCTTATATATCAAACAATCTTTCGCACACATCTCTAGTAGCTTCTATTTGACTGTTCTCGATAACGAACATTCGATACACGCGCTCTAGAACATGCTATTTTTATGGGTCTCTCACGCTCTCATTTTCGCCACAATACATTTGAAGGCATGAAAAGTGAAATTCTCAAAGTTAACCTTTTTCGCTTCGCTATTCACATAATAAATTTATTATTTATAAACCTAAAAGTTTGAAATGAATATTTAATTAGTTAAAATGAAATTTAATTTGAATTTAATTATAACAACAGTTCAATTTAACCCGTTATCGTGAAAAGATGTTGCTGGTGTTGTATATTCTCAGAATTAATATTTGTACATACATACATATATACCTATAAACATACAATTATACGCACATGCATATGAATATTTGACGAAGCATTTCTACTTTACCTTCATGCTGATGAGTCTGCCTATGAAAAGCCGAAAGGTTTGTCATATAACAACAAGAACCACAACAACAAACACAATAAAAGAGAGAGTGAGAGAAAAGCGTTGAATTCCCAAAATTCCAAAAACGAATTTAATGTAAAATTTTAATTAAAATGAACACTTGTCAATCAACAGCGCAACCGAAGAGACAAAACCGAAGCCAAACTGACAAATAGGCGAATATGTGTGCATATATATATACATACATACATTTATGCAACAGCTCATATTTCATGCCGCATATTTGTATGTATGTATGGTGTAACCCAAAAATAAAAAATGTGCATGACAAGTTATAAGGATAATAAGCGCAAAGCAAGAGAGGCAAGTATTAATATCAAGCACAGGGAAGAAGGAGGAGGTGAGGGAGGAGCATAACATGGTCATTGCCAACGACGGACCGACTGTCATTTTCCAAATAAATATTATTTTGGGCTTCACACTGCAGGAGTATACTTATATACATACATATATACATACATACAGACATACATACAGATATACATACGTGTATATACATATGTATAGGTATACCTACATTCGTTATGCCTTAAAATTCATACTCAAATATTATTATTCGCATTCGCATCCTTATTTGTATGCTTGTATTCGTATTGTTGTATTTGTATGGGAACATGCTCAACCCACAGCAACCCAACTGTTGTATTGTATAATGCAATGAACGCATGTGTGTTAATTAAGTATCTGCACGCATGAAAATTTACAACAATAAGGAAAATTAAAAACAATAATAAAATATGCAACAACATTTTAAAAAGGACAAGTCCACAGGATATGCACTGGAAATGGAAATGAATATTTGTAAATATTTAACAATGTGTATGTGGTTGTGTGACTGCATATAGTACACACATATGTACATACATATATAAATTTTTTATGTCGCAAAAGTTATGTTAAATAGTGCAGACAGTGCAAATCGACAAACGCATTGGGACCATTATTATATATATATATATATAAATATAAATGCCCAAAGGATAATACTTTTTACAAGCAAAGAACAAGTTCTACTGAGATATACTCGCGCATATGTATGTACATATGTATGCATATGCATGTTATGTTAGCTTAAAGTTCAACGACCATTTTTGTACTCTTGTTCTTCAGACTTTTTCATAACTTCGCAGCAATCTTTTAGTTGGCTGACGAGAATCCTGCTAGGAACACAAAAGATCTTACGTGAGATATTTGATTTCGATTTTGAGAATTTCACTCTTTCTATAAATGCGAAAAATGATCTTGCTGTACGTCTATATGTACGTTCAGTTCACGTTAAACGTATTTCGCAAATTCACGATGATCTCATTATCCTAACCAGCGCTACACTTGAGTTCTCCAGGGAAGAGGTTCTGGGGGTCATCGAGAAGGCGAAAACCTCCAAATACAGAATAAGCATGCTGATGCTAAAACATCTTGGACCAGCGTTAGCAGATTTCCTCACCAAGTTCCTCAATTTGTCTTTAACCACTCTAAATATACCGGTTGAGTGGAAAATGGGCAGGGTGGTCCAGCTACTCAAGCCGAGGAAACCAGCCAGCAAAAGAGAGTCATATCGGCCGATATCTCTCCTCTCCCCAGTAGCGAAGTCACTTGAGGTCTTACTACTCCTGACGTTCATTCACCATCTGGGTCCAGTAGCAATTCAGCATGGCTTCCGCAAAGTGCATAGTACCACAAACACCCGTATAGTCAAGGGACTTAAAACAAACTAGCCCTGCTCAGGAACTGTTATAGTAGCACTGGATATGTCAAAAGTAGAATATCGAGGCGAAACTAAGGAAGATTAAACAACGGGTTACGCGGGCTGGTGTCCTCTCCCATATTTCTATATTTTAAAACTTCCTCCTCCACCAGAAGGGATTTCCTTGACCTCATACGCCGATGAATGTTCGATATTGGCGTCTGGGCGGGATATTGATGATCTTTGTTCGAAAGTGAACGGCAATCTCGCCGACCTGTCCCACTTCTTCACTCCTCATACGGCCGCAATTGCCGCAAAACAAAATATTCAAAGGCGCTAGCCGGCAGCACCTGGTAAAGATAAAGAAACCTTGCTGGCAACCTACAAAACAATTGGCCGGCCGGTCGTTACTTATGCTGCACCAATCTGGGCTCCGTGGAGGAACGACAAGCAAATGAAGAAGCTACAGGCTTGCCAAAATACCGCCCGCAGGACCGCGACAGAAAACCTCCTGATGTAACCGGAGCTTAAATTGCACAGTGGGGCATCTATGCTAGGAGCTAAGGAGCATTACGCCTTGCTGTGCAAGCAATTCCTATTGGGATGCTACCGTAGGAAACAACCCAATAGGCACAAGACATGAAGGACACCATCCAGCAATATCATCCAAAAATTGCTGGACAGGAGGGCATACAGAAAAACATCAGGAGTAGTCAACACCTTCGAAGACTTCCGTCCCGTGAATGGCGTACTCGGAGTTAAAGCACCACCCAGAGCAGAGAAAGAGCTCGATCTGGCTCGAGAGATCCACGTGATACTGGCGCAACTTAGTCTGGATACTGTAGCAGGTTAAGGGGGGAGACTCATGTAAATGCCTCGAAATCGGTCATTTTTTAATATTTTTTTTTTACAGTGATAAAATAATTTAATTGTTTAGAACTTTTAACAGAACTTTATTTAACATTTTAAGATTACAAAAAAAATTTTTTTTTTTTTTTAATTCAAAATGGTGGCTCAGCATGATGTCTTGTAGGCTGCCTCTAACGCGAGGTCCGAAACTGCTCCATTTGTCACTCATCAACCGTTGATCTGAAACACCAAAAACAAATTTTTTTTTCAGGACGTATAAACGGAAAGGATAAACCTATAAAATTAAAAAGAAAAGGATAAAATCCAATATAAAATCAGCCTTAAAAAAAAGTTACGATTTTGAGCAATTTTTTTGACCCTTTTGACCCCAAAAAAATAAATAATCAATCAAAAATACCTGAAGTTTTAGGTTTATCCTTCCGGTAGTAATATAGAGAAAAGCCTCATCAAATTTCAAACAAATCGGTCAATAATTTTTTGAGCTACAACACCAGCAGTTTTTCAAAAAGTAGTTTCGAGATAATCGCGTTTAAAGTTTCAGTACACAGTACAGTTCAGTACGGCCCGCTCCACTGTAATAGCTATAACTTTGTAAATATTCGAGATTTTTTTTCCGGCTCGTCAGTACACGCTCAACATAGTATACTTTCAGAATATCGAAAAAAAAATCGATTTTTTGAAAATTTTACATGAGTCTCCTCCCTTAAACTCCTACTTATCCAGACTCGATTCCAACATACCCAGGTAGGTAAGTCCTGCATGTAGAGAGTCTCTGCACTACACTAACCACCTCTATATATTCTTATTGAAACCGACGCATCTACCCCCTTTCCCTCTGGTCCGATCACGGCGCTCAAATTATGGTCAATATAATCGGCCTACTGAGCATACTATTCAGAACACCATCACCCATCTTGAGAACCAGCATTCGTTATTGGATAATATTCGACCGAATCGATCACGTCCAGCACGCAGTGAAAAAATATAGTGGCAGTAGCAGGAAGTGTACAGTAAGACCAAAGCGAGCCGATTCGGCGGCGTTCGGAGTAACTCGCACTGACGTATGAAACGATTTGGCGCATTTTACGTCGATATCTTAAACTGAAATCGTACAAAACACAGCTTGTGCAAGAACTGAAGCCGCTCGACCTTCCGGAAAAACATCCCTTCGCTCTATGGGTTCTTGAAAAGCTTCAAATTGCCGCATTCAGGACGAAGAGCAACTTGAAGAGCTGCCATTTCATTCAGAAAAAACAACGGTTTGTTGTGATTTGTGGGCCGGTGGAATCATATTTGTTCAATAGATCGTGATGAGAACGTAACCGATCTCGGCGACAATTGGTTTCAATCGACTCCGAGGTGCTGAATTTTTAACTTTTTTCTATTAAAGCTAAGGTCTCAAGCCCACAAGGGCTATCAGTCTCATTTACCAAGAGATATACCAGCACCCTTGAAGAAAAGATTTAGTAGTAAAGTTTCAAAAGGTAGAACTTTTGCGTTCTGGCAACAACGAGAATTTTTGATGTAATTGTTCTGTTCATTCTTCTTATCCTTGCCTTGCCTTGCATTCCTTTTAATCCAGAAGTTGGACACTGTCCTCTGTCGGCATGTAGAAATAGCTTTAATGGTGGTGCACTCGTTGAAACTGGAGTAACACCGAAATCGGGACACCATCAAACAATTGATATATACTTTCTTTGTGAACATATTTTACTGTGCCTTTAGTGTCTTTCCTTTCGTTCTTTTCTACCTCTCCCACCCAGAGCCCACTCATACGGCGATTTCGTATCCCTCCAAGGCTGTTCATTTCAATTAAATTTGTTTAAAGAATGTATCCTCATCTTCACTTCGTCTTTTGCCCATATGGAGATATGCATTTTTAACACACCAACGACCACTTCAACTTGCCAACACTACCACCATACATTGCTTATCCACCATACTTCGCGTACAACTCATACCAACGTTGTAACCAACCGAAAACATAATCGAATAAATTAATGATTGCAAAAGAAAAGAATAAAATAAATTCTCGAAAGCGATACCCCGAGCAGAGCAGAGCACAGATGGTCGGTCGAGTGGTATGAGCAGACTAACCGGAGGTTGGCTGGTGACCATGATCCGGCGGCAATATTGACAACAACGACGACAAGTACACTGGACTATGGCGACGTTGAAGACCAAACAGCCGGAAGTGCAAACGACAGCGGATGAGTGGACAGTGAACTTTTGCCCGGCCGTCAGCCAATGTACTGATAATAAAAGGAGTATGGCCAATGAATGATTAAAATGCCAGGCAAGTGATACACATGTGCCTCATATAAGGACACATGCAAGCATGCATTTATGTATACATACAAACATATTTATGTGAACGTAGCTGACTACCAAGGCATACCTATATACAGGCGTATGCTGATGTATGTATGTTTGTAATAAATGCCGGCATGGTAAAAAGGATATGTTAATGGCGGCACATTCTCGGCATTATTAAGGAGCATGAACATACATATATTTAGTATGCGCATCTGTGTGTATTTTTTAATGTTTTGGCAAACGGCGTGAAAATAAGCATAGCCCTGGCATGCAGTTCAACGCTCAGCTATTGCAGATTATCCTGCTGTTCGTTTTATGTTTCACTTATGAAGGAATTTTCTCATAATTAAAATGGCAAATACTTTGAAATAGTTAGCCCGCCGCCCGCCCACTCCCTTGTTGATGGTATGAAATATTAATTTTACTTTTCCTCGTTGAATTTGTAAACTTTTGAAAATGTTTCCTCAACGATATTAAAAATTTGCTATAGATCAGTTGAAGTGTGATGAGACTGGTGCTTGGTTGTCTAGTGATGAGCTTAGTATTTACCTTAGGAACAATTCATTGTTAGCTAAGAAACTTTCAATTAGTAATATCTTCTTTAAATGCTGCTTTTTGAGAAGAACTCTTCTATTAGTAGTCGTCGATCCTCTGCCCTGAGAGTAAGTCAACTCATACCCTGTGGTCAAATATCCAAAAGTAGTAACCACTAGTGCGTTATCAGATTACTAAGTCTTCATAAATACCGGTGTGTTTGTTGAAGGTTGCCGGTTTTACCAGTAGATGTCGCTAGCAATATGTATAAATTTCTATGATTTGGCATGTATGTAATTTTTTTCTAATGACATTAACCTACAAAAATACGCAAGTCACATTCCGCCAAAATAATAGCGTCATATTTGTTTACCTCAGTGAATATGTCGAGTTTCGTTCCAAGTAAATCGCATTTGCGGCATTCGTTGCTTTTATTATTTCATCAAAAGAAAAAAGCAGCTGAAGCTCACCGGTTGCTGGTCGAAACTTATGGTGAACATGCTCCAGTGATTAGAACATGTGAGACATGGTTTCGTCAATATAAAAGTGAAGATTTCGATTTGTCATACAATGAACATCCTGATGCAGCGAAAAATTTCGAAGACGAGGAATTGCATGTTGATCCAACCCAAACGCAACAAAAATCGGCAGAAACACTACATGTGACTTGAGGAGCAATTTGCCAACGTTTAAAAGCCATGGGAAAGATCCAGAAGTGAGGAAAATGGGTGCCACACCAGCTGAACGATAGAAAAATGGAAAATCGAAAAACCGTTTGTGAAATGCTGCTTCAACGATTCGAAAGGAAATCTTTTCTGCATCGAATTGTCGCGAGGGACGAAAAATGGATTTATTTTGAGAACCCGAAGCGAAAAAATGGATTTCCCCTGGTGAAGCTGGACCATTGACTGCAAGGCCAAATCGCTTTGGCCGTAAGACAATGCTCTGTGTTTGGTGGAACCAGTGTGGTGTGGTGTACTACAAGTTGTTAAAACCTGGTGAAGCAGTGAACACGGATCGCTAACGACAACAAATAATCAATTTGAATCATGCGTTGATCAAAAAACGGTCGGAATGGGCCCGAAGACATGGCAAAGTTATCTTGCAACATGACTACGCGCCGTCTCATACCGCTAAACTGGTGAAAGACACATGGGAAATATTATTGCACCCGCCGTACTCTCCAGACTTCGCCCCGTCCGACTATTACCTTTTCGTATCGATGGGACACTCCCTTGCAGAGCAGTGCTTCGCTTATTTTGAGGACGTCGAAAAATGGCTCGTCGAATGGTTTGCCTCGAAAGAGAAAAAGTTTTTTGGAATGGTATCCATAATTTGCCTGAGAGATGGGCGAAATGTGTAGAAACCAATGGTCAATACTTTGAATAAAAAATTTTGAAATTCCTCTGAAAATTAAGTGTTTTCTTTATCGAAAAAACCGGCAAATTTCAACTAACACACCTAATATATGGTTAGATCAACCAGATCTGGGTCACAATCCTCAAGGAAACTTAAAGAATTATTAGCGAAATTTGTAGGTGAAATTTTTAATTAAAATTTTTAAATCTAAAAAGAAATAAAATATAACAATAAGAGAATGGATGATCAAATTTTAGTACGCACCATAAAGTCTTTCTGACGAATGGAGGTACCTACGCTAAAACTACCTCGAAACTTAATTATTTTAATGCGGAATTAAATATTCTGAAACTCATTAAAGTAAAATTGTCGCTATAGGAAAGCTCTTTAGAATTTTCAAGAAAAAAGTAGCGCCAAAAAAGCATAAACAATAACCAAAAAAAAAAAGAAAAAATTCCCGAAACATAACCGGCAATGTAAAACATGAAATATTTATCGATCGATCACAGAAGGCAAAGCAGCCGGCAAACAGCATTCAGGCATCATTCGTTCAGGTGGGTGTGAGGAGCCAAATAAGTACAACATAAAGGTATTTAATATGTGAAAAATATACAACAAATGGGCATAAAACATGCACATACATATTCACTCGTCTACATAGTGTACACATATTAACTTGCACTGGTTTCTGTTCGTACATAAAGAGGGAAATATAAAAAAAATATGAGAATTCTTATGCTTATACTCAAATAATACACAGTGGCTAAAAAAGAGGAACAACTCAAATATTCATAATTCAGAGATAATATCAATACCTATATTAGGTCTAATAAAAAGAAATCCCTTATTTTTTCCAATGGATGGCTTTAATGATCTGCAGTCAAATGAAATTTTGTACTAAAAAAGGTAACTCGAGAGTTGATCACTTAACTCCGTTGTGTCTGAACGTGCGAGATTGTCAAGGTTGGACAGCAGCAAAGCGAAAATATGCTATATTCCACATTTGTCTGCGTTGCAGGGGAAAATACAAGCCAGATAGGTAGGTAGAATGTGAATAGCGTATATGGTCCTGATACTGTGGCAGTTAATTATACACAATTTTGATTTCGTCGATTTCATTGCGGTTATTTTGGTGTGAAAGATTATACACGATGTGGAAGGCCAATCGTAAAAAAAGGAAATCGTCAAGTCTGACCTTCCTGCAAATCGCTGCTGAACGTCGCACTAAGTGAAGACCTTTTGTTCTTGTCTATATAGAATGTTTTGGTTGGTGAAGTATTGGCCTTAAGAGAAGCTTGTGAAAATCAATTGACTTTTTATTTTTTGTCTAGAAGGACAAGGGTTTTTATCAAATATAAAACTTAGCACCGATATTTTTATACAAAATCTTTTTTCTTTCAATTTCGATTTTCTCAAGAGTTGGCAAAATACGGAGGTTATTCGAAAACTGTATTATTATTGTATTTATTTTTCTTTTTACACATCAACGAAATTTATTTACTGAATCTGCTTAATTTAAGCCTAACAATAAGTTTTAGAATCTGAATAACTAACAAATTGCCGCTTTAGACCATTAATAGCAATGGACGTCAGGTAAAACATTGCTCTTCAAAATACTAGCAGACCTTTCTTCGAAGGCGAGTTCGACTTGCTGGGTAGAATAAAACGTTCGCTAGAGGATTCGTATGATTTTGCAGTTTCGACGGTTATTTTTTCTAGGTATTTGTCACTTCTGTGTCTACCATTGGCATATACCAAGGTACAGCTGTGAGGTATCGTAGCGGTTTTGATTGGAATCGCTGTATTTTATGAATACTAGTTGCTCAGGCAGAGCCCCATAATTGTACTCCATACATCCATATTGGCTTTATGACATAATTATGTAGAAAAATTTTATGATCCAAGCATAAACCCGAGTTTTTACTAAGTAGCCAATTTAGGCTAGCGTTTTTAAGTTGGATGTGCTGTATTTTAGCAGAAATTTGGCTCTACCAGGTAAGTCGCCTATCTAGGTGGATGTCGAGGTATCAATCGAGGGATCAATACGTTGTTTACTTTCAGTATATTGCTTACACTTGTGCTCGTTCACTTTTATTAGGATAAAAATTAGCTTTAAGATTTTCGATTCAATAAAACATTATACAAAAAAAAAAAATCGCCAGTTTGACAGCCAATTTCCAACGAGTGATTTTCTAATGTGATTGAAGCTATTATTAGGCACTTGCTCCCATATAAATGGCGGTATCGTCTGCGATTGTTGAAATATCTGCTGGTCCCAAAACGCTACCATGAAGAACACCTACCATAATTGGGCATTCTTCTGAGATAAATTATTTTACCTAACTGCAAACCTTCTGTTAGTATGATAGGTATTATTTGAAGATCTGATGGAATTTTTTTTGCAAAGTAATTTTAATAATGTATATAAGTCCTTCATGCCATACTTTATCAAATGCTTCAACTACATCAAGAAATATTGCTGAGCAATACTCTTTCAACTCAATTGCCTTTCTGATCTCATTGGGAATGCGATGGACTTGTTCTATAGTGCCATGTTTTTCGCGAAAACCGAATTAATGATTTCGTATAATTTTTTTATCGGAAAATATCCAAGTTCAAAGATGGCATGAAAAATATGAGATAAGAAATTGAAAGCTGTTTTTGGTAGCTCTGTTGTTGTGTTATGTGGTCGTAACCATGCGACTTTTTGAATATATAACGCTTTTGTTATGACTTTTATCTCAGATGAAGTCGTTCTCACGTCGGAAATAGTCCAAGTGCTGTAGTGAGACAAATCTGGAATCGTAAAATTATTCATTGCTGCATTGTGTTCGCTAAGGTGATTTGGAAAGCATTTTACCTTTTATTCTTTCATTAGAACGAGCCCAAGTAACTGTTCTGTCTGAGCGGTCTCTCAATTCCTGCTGGTGGCCTAAAGTTCTATTCCGCCTTCCATAGTGAATTTCTTTGAGAAGAAAAATACAAAAAAAATTTCAAAATTTTATCAGCAAACTAAATGCTTAACAATTTAAATCTCGGCCGCTGTTCACTATATTTTTAGCCGTGAGGCCTTTAATTTAATGCTTCCGTAGTATATTGTTGGTATTAAAACTAAAATTTTCTTAATTTAATTAAAAGTAAATTAAAGCAATTTTTTAATTAGCGGAATTCTTGTCAAAAGCAAATGAGTATTATTCTTTAGTTTAAAAGAATTTACTAGAGTTGTTAGAGGTCATTGCTCAGAACAGCATCTCTCATTGTATTTTCCCTGGCGATTTTAAAAATTTAAAATATAAAATAAAAAAAAAAGAAATATTTTAAATTTATTTACTAAAAGTAAAGAATTTCTGAAAAGTGATAAATTTAAAGTTGCGCTTTTTTTGAATATCAAACTAACTGACTGCCTGCCAAAGAACTTGGTGTTGTGAGCTTGTAATGAAAGTCGATACCTATACTTATTTATATGCGAAAAAAAAGTATTTTAGCTACATTACAAAGAAAAAAAGTTAATACTCCTTTATGGTGGAATGAAAAAAACAAAAAAAAAATAAAAATAAAAAAAAACTTATAAGAAAAAATAAACTAAAAAGGAAATGCAAAAAAATCGACTCTTAAATGTGTGTAAGTTTGTATTCATCATACTATAGAAAACCGCCAACAGCTTCAGTGGCAGCTTTCCACCTTCCATTCTTCCCCCACCTCCCAGTCAGTTCAGACATACTTACTATATTGAAGCATGAAGGCATTTTCATGCCTGGAACATATTCCACCTGGACGAATTTTTATAATTTTTTTTCGCTTTTTTCATGCGCCCAAAAGCTGCTTGGCTTGAATGAATGAGTAGGGAAGGGTAGACTGCTGTTGCTGTTGTTGTTGGTACTGGTTTTAGTTATGTATGTATGTATGTATGTGTGCATATAAAAGTGTTGTTAAGGGGCACCATTGCACCTTGTGCGATATTATACGGCAAACCAACATGCTTCAATGGGTAAAACTGTCACAAGTACCCAACTATTTTCTTTTGAAGGCATTTTCATTGCATTTGTATATGTGTATATTTATGCATGTAAGTGTGTAAAGCGAGTGAAAAATACATAGGAAAACGTTGAAATATAATTGTAAATCAAACTGTAAATATTTTGTGAAATAATAAATATTACACGAAATATTCACGTTTTTCATTGCAGTGAGTCGTCAATTGCAGGTGAATGGTGGCTACAGCTTATGGTATAAGGCGGGTTCGTTTAAGTCTTGGATATGACTAACTGATCAAAATTATATGCCTTCAAGATCAGTTTACAAAACTAAACAATCATCATATCTTTACCGCCGCTACTTCTCTCAAAACCTTACTGCGCCTAGAGACTTTAAATTAAGTGCTGGCATTTCCAAAGAAATACCCTAAGGTTCCAGGTTCTTCCTCTTGTCTTCTTCTTTCGCAGAAGTCGTTGCATTGTACGCTCAGACTGTAGATATTTGTTTTCTTTTTAGCGCGATAAGATCTCGTGCACTCGTTCATCCCATGTTGGCCACATTCTCCTGGTCACATTACAAATATTGAAACTTTAGCATCTTTGATGAATAACTTGTAATGAACTAACAAGCGTAGAACGGCATGTATAACATTTATAATGACGAAAGTGGAAGGGAAGTGCCCTTACTTGGGAGCTCGTCGCCATATAATTATATTGAATGTTGTTATGTACAGGAACTTATACCTGGTTCCAAGAGAACTCAATTTTATTGTTACAGATTCCATGGCCTTCAATTCAGCCTGCCTATCCGAAAACATATGAATATGGTTTTCTGAGAATGTCGTTGAGCTGAGACAACTGGCAGTCTCAAGCATAGCCGCCAATATCGCCCGAAAAATACTACAATACTGTAAAACGCAAATATTTATTTGGGTGATGCATTAATTCGTGCGGTTTTTCGAAAATTAAGACTTTATTGTGGAAAAATTGTTGCACATTTAATGTTCAAAGTATTGCCCATCGGAAGCTATGATGATTGCCCATCTTTCTGGCAGGTTGTGGATCCTATCCCAAAAGAATTCCTCCCGCTTGGAGATCAAGAAAGAATCGAGCCAATTTCTTATACCCTGTTCTGAACTGAAGCGTACTCCGGTGAGGGCATTCTGCATTCATCTGAACAAGTGGTAATCGGAAGGTGCTATGTCTGGGCTATAAGGCGGGTGAGGTAGAACTTCCCACCCACAGTTTTCCAAATGGTTTTAAACTGGCCTTGCAACATGTGGCCGAGCGTTGTCATTATCAAAAATTATTGATTCGTGTCTGGTCGCATATTCTGGTCGTTTTTCCGCTATGACCTTTTTCAAACGAATCAATTGTTTTCGGTAGAGGTCCCCATTGATCATCTGACCCGATTCCAATAGCTCATAATAGAGCACACCCTTGTGGTCCCACCAAATGCATAGCATAACCTTGGCACCATGGATGACCGTGAATGTCGATGGTTGGCCGAGATTCACATACGATCTCTTGCGCTTTGGATTATCATAATGAATCCATTTTTCATCGCCAGTAACAATCCTATGCCAATGACTTCTTTTAGTGGCGTTGAAGCAACATTTCCGACATGCAGAATCGACTTTCGACGTCTCTTGGCTTTGATTCATAAGGCACCAAATTTCCAAGCTTCTGGATGAATCCTAATGATTTTAATCGTCTGGAAACAGTTGCTTGATCAACTCTTAATACTTTTGCAAGTTCTTCTGGCATGCATCTGCATCGATCAATATCTCCAATTCTTCGTCTCTCCGGGTGGTTTTCCGTCGTCTAAGTCGAAATCGCTACTTTTAAACCGTGCAAACCACTTTTGCCACGTTCGTTCGGCTAAAGCATGGTCACCATAAACGTCCAGTAAAATACGATGGCTTTCGGTATAACCTATGGTTATATGGTGCCAAGGTTATGCTATGTATTTGGTGGGACCACAAGGGTGTTGTCTGTTATGAGCTATTGAAATCGGGTCAGACGATCAATGGGGACCTCTACCGAAAACAATTGATTCGTTTGAAAAAGGCCATCGCGGAAAAACGACCAGAATATGCCACCAGACACGAATCAATAATTTTTGATAATGACAACGCTCGGCCACATGTTGCAAGGCCAGTTTAAAACTATTTGGAAAACTATGGGTGGAAAGTTTTACCTCACCCGCCTTATAGCCCAGACATAGCGCCTTCCGATTACTACTTGTTCAGATCAATGCAGAATGCCCTCACCGGAGTTCGCTTCACTTCAGAACATGGCATCACCCAAGAAGTTCGTCTCGTTCAAAAACTGAGATCAGATGGATATAGATAAATCAACTCCTCATCGCGATCATATCGGTGGAAATTTTGATAGGTCTATCTCTTCTCCTTCTGATACTTATGGTGCATACTTCGGACCAAAGTTACAATACAGTAATAAAGGGTGGTTAAATTATAAGGGCCGATGTTGAATGTGAACCACACCTAAACGCCAAGTTTTTTTCCGAATTTAATTTGACATTTCTCTATTTCAGACTTACTCAATTTGAACCATGGAGAGATACACAATCCAACAACGTGTTAAAGTTATCCAGACTTATTATGAACATTTTCGAAGAAAATCATCTTCAGTGATGAGGCACATTTTCACCTCAGTGGATTCGTCAATAAACAGAATTGCCGCATTTGGGCGAATGAGAATCCAAGAGTGATTGTCGAAAAACCAATGCACCCACAAAGAGTGACTGTTTAGTGCGGTTTATGGGCTGGCGGCATCATCGGGCCGTATTTTTTCCAAAATGAGGCCGGTCAGGCAGTTACTGTGAATGGTGTTCGCTATCGTGAGATGATAACGAATTTTTTATGGCCACAATTGGAAGATATGGATGTGGACGATATGTGGTTTCAGCAGGACGGTGCCACTTGCCACACAGCTAACGAAACAATGGCTCTTTTGCGCAACAAATTCAATGGCCGTGTTATCTCACGTAATGGCGATGTCAATTGGCCCCCAAGATCATGTGATTTGACACCGTTGGACTTTTTTCTCTGGGGTTATTTGAAAGAAAAGGTGTACGTCGATAAGCCAGCAACAATTCAAGAGCTAAAGGATGAGATAATTCGGCACATTAACGGCATAGAAACTCCATTATGCCTCAGCGTCATCGAAAATTTGGACCATCGTATGGAGGTGTGCCGCCGAGGTCGCGGCGCTCATTTGGCCGATATTTTGTTACATACATAATTGAGTAATACCAATATATCAAAATAAAATAAAATTTCGATAATTTCCTAAATAGGTTGGGTTTTTTATTCAAAATCAACATCGGCCCTTGAAAATTTAACCACCCTTTATATCTGGAGAGACTGGAAAGTGACTTTCAATGATCAGCATCACTGGACGCTCCAAAATAATATCATCTGAAGCGCTACATGCGATTTTGAGCATTCCTCCAGCAAACCTGGTAGCTAAAAACAGAGCATTCCTATCAGCTGCGAAGCTATATGCTTTCAGCACCAATGGGCACAGTAGTATATGAAAGTACGAATAGGCTACGTAATCCAGTGCCTAAATGAAAGGAAGCTGTTTTTAGCTAAATACAATTGAGGCAAATGGCTGGAGCGAAGGTCTGAAATATGCAGACAAAGCTCTTCACGTTTATACAGATGGTACTAAAACGAACGAAGGAGTTGGGGCTTCGGTTTACTGCATGAAGTCAGTTGTGGTTACTTTATGTAAGGAAGGCAGTTGGGGATTGAAGGTAATGAGATAGCTGACGAACTTGCTGAGAAGGGTGTCTATTTAGAACACGACGCAGCATCGAACCTACCAGTTCCAGCAGTGAAGCAGAAGCAAAAAGTAAAACTACTTCGTCCGGCGAATAAATTCTGGGAACGTGCTAAGGGTTGCAGAATCGCGAAAACTATGTGTGAAACGTACAATAGTAAGCTCACAAAGTTTTTACTATCGGCTAAGAGGGTGGACTCTAGGCTGCTGATAGGACTACTAACAGGGAACAAATGTAGGAAATGCAAGGAATCTG
This sequence comes from Ceratitis rosa, assembly GCA_037013455.1. Classification (NCBI taxonomy): domain Eukaryota; kingdom Metazoa; phylum Arthropoda; class Insecta; order Diptera; family Tephritidae; genus Ceratitis; species Ceratitis rosa. Next base: position 27,476,620 of record JAWMAG010000004.1, read on the forward strand.
TGGATACAGTAGAGTACAACTGGGTTGTAAGTAGTGTACCTGGAAACACTATGGATGTATTGCCGTTTATATGATATCCAATCGGTCATCCAGCTTAACCTAATCTATATTTCAATTCTTTATACTACTTTTATCAAAATTTCTTTAACGTTTACATGATTATTTCACTCTGCACAGATAAATTTAAAGTTCTTAGGTATTTTTGCACAAAATATTCAAATCTCGTGCTAGAAAATTTTTCAGCAGTGAGCAATAAACGAGGGTACGAGTATTCGTTGTTCAAATGTACGAGCTGTTTGAAAATATTCGAACAAAATCTTGAGCTTTAAGTTGAGAATTAAATTCATTTTCTTACCAAACAAATTTTGCTCATTAAGCAAACCTCAAAGGTTTGCACGAATAATTTCGATATTTTGGTGTCAAAGTATCAATCAATTATATCTCTACCGACATTTTGAGCGTTCATAAGGTTAATTGTGTTGCCATTGGAAATTAAAACATATTGTGGAACTCCTCCCGCTAGCTAATTGAGTGGCAGTGTGAACAGAATTTTGATTTTTTCTGAGCTTTCATAAAGTTAATTTTGTTAGAATAGTAAGATGGATTTTTGAAATGCTCTCAACTAGCTAATTGAGTGCGTGTGTGAACGGCTTCCCCAACTGGTCTTGAGCATAAGAGGTTTGTAGGCCATAAATTGGATCATAATTTATATCTTTCCATAATGAAGTTTTACACTATTTGGGTCATAACATAAACGAGGAGTGTGCGTCAAATAAAGATGACATTTATTCGAATAAAAAATATATTTAACCAAACTTTACTTTTAATAAGAGCTGTGTAAATATTTGTATGTAAGCATCTAGGTGCACAGAGAATTCCCAGTGTCGATGTTATAAAAATTACAATACTATTTCTCCCACCGCATGTGCGATATTTCATGAATGTTTGCATTACGTCCACTACATTGATAGCGATTGTAAATTTTCCATTTATTTGTGTCATAAATTCTTCACTTTGCGCATACAAACGAAATACATATACGTGTATTAACCCTCACGGAGGAGCAGCTATGTTGGTGACAATGTGACACCGAAGAAAAAAAAACCATATTATTCTACAGGTAAGAGTTGCATTTGTATATTTTTTCGGTTATATTGAAATATCCATCGCCGCTGCCGCTGCTGTGTGAATTGGGATGCCCATACATGAAACCTATAATATTCACTGTTATTTCGCCGTTTTCCCATATTGACTTGACGTTTTGTAGCCGCTCCACGCGCGTTGAAGCCAACATACCTTACGATCTCATAAATGCAATGGTGACACTGCTTGTCGTTAGATGCTCCACCAGCGTAGAGTCGGCATGGCAGCTACTACTTGTCAATAGGGAATATTCATATCCGTATAGGAAAAAAGTAATAGAGCGTTCGCGTAGCGTTCAGCGTTAGCATATGCTATTCTTTGGTAGTTGTCATAGGTAGTTTTATATTTACAGTTTTCATTTTGGCTAGGAGAAATATTTTCTAGCACAGCTACAGGCGTCGAAGGACATGTTTTGAGTATCGCGTTATCGTTGCTTTGTTCGGCATGAAACATGTAATGAAATACCTTTGCGCCAAGCTGTCTATATGCAAATATTGAAAAAATACCAAGGACACACACACACAAAGAGTTAGAGGCACTGAAAATGATAGAGAAACATTTTTTTTTTTGGCAAATTCATGTAAAAAATTTAGAAAGCTACGAGATGTGGGAATAAAAAATATTATTTGGATTTCGTTTTAGCGAATAATAAATTATGGTGCGAGAGAGAGACAGAGAGAGGGAGAGAGAGTAAAATATCTCTTTGTATATGTTGGTTGGTTGGTTGCTTGAAAGAGGGAGGTTAAGGACCTGAACGCAAGCGGCCACACCTAAACCATTGAGTAGGCATATTGTGCTCTCCCGAGTACTCGTATCACAACGAGGCGTTAGCGAAGAGTTTGCTGGATTTTATGTGATCCTGAGGGCTGCAGAAATTTCCAGAAACATTTCTAACATTTAGTGAAAAATATTTCATTTCAAAAGAAAGCAAAGTAATAACACAGGAAACTTGCCAGATATTTGATGATAAAAATACCAACACTAAAAAATTTGGTACAATAAATCCTGGATCCGGAAGTTCAGTTTTCGAGACCGGTGCAGAGCAGTATCCAAAATCATAAGATATTATTTTTCTTAATTGCGGTCACCTTCGAAAGAAATGCCGTCCCCACAGAGTGTATTTCCGATATAAAATAAAAGCATCGCCCACAAAAACTTTCTCTCGTAAGCTCCTAATGCGGGGTAATCGAATTTTGATATCGTCCACCGTCGAAAAACAATGAGCGAATGGTAAGCTTGGTGCTTGTATCTTGAGGGGACTTTACTTCTATTCAATTACTTATCTGGTTCGAAGAAGCTTAATCTTCCTTTTTATTGGCGTTAGCACCGCTTACGCTATTATAGCCGAATCAATTACAGCGCGCCATTCCTCCCTTCTTTTCGCTGTCTGGCGCCAGTTGAAAATAACAAGTGAAACCAGATCACTCTTCATCTGATCCCTCCAACGGAGCAGAGGTCGTCCTCTTCCTCTGCTTCCACCGGTGGGTACTGCATCGAATACTTTCAAAGCCGGAATGCTTTCATCCATTCGGATGGCATGACCTAGCCAACGTAGCCGCTGTCTCTTCGTTCGCTGAACTATATCAATGTCGCCGTATAGATCGTACAGCTCATCGTTCCATCGTCTGCGGTATTCGCCGTTCCCAATGCGCAAAGGACGACAAATCGTTCGCAAAACTTTTCTCTCGAAGACTCCTAGAGCCGACTCATCAGATATTGATATCCTCCACGTTTCTGAGTCAAATAGTAGTACGGGTATGATGAGCGACTTGTATACTTTGGTTTTCGTTCGCCGAGAGAGGACTTTACTTTTCAATTGCCTACTCAGTCCAAAGCAGCACCTGTTGGTAAGAGCGACTCTGCGTTGGATTTCAAGGCTAACATTTTTATTGGTGTTGATGCCGGTTCCCAGTTAGACGAAGTTATCTACGACTTCAAAGTTATGACTATCAACAGTGACGTGAGAGCCGAGTCGCGAATGCGATGACTGTTTATGTGATGACAGGAGATATTTCCTCTTGCCCTCATTCACTACCAGACCCACTCGTTTCGCTTCTTTATCAAGTCTGGAGAAAGCAGAACTCGATTGTTGAGACTGATGATGTCAATATCATCGGCGTAAGTCAGCAGCTGTACACTCTTATAGAAGATTGTACCTTCTCTATTCAGCTCTGCTGCTCGTATTATTCTCCAGCATTAAATTAAAAAAGTCACACGATAAGAAATCACCCTGTCTGAAACCTCGTTTGGTATCGAACGGAGAAGTTCTTTCTGATCCTGACGGAGCTTTTAGTGTTACTTAGTTTGCATAGCCGTATAAGTTTTTCGGGTATACCAAATTCAGACATAGCGGCGTAAAGGCAGCTCCTAATCGTTCTGACGAAGGCAGCTTTAAAATCGACAAAGAGGTAGTGTGTGTCGATCCTCTTTCCACGGGTCTTTTCAAAGATTTGGCGCACTGAAGCTACACTGATAAGGTCCAATCAGTTTGTTGACGGTGGGCGCATAACCGCATGGGATTCACTTTCTCACTTTAGCTCTCTTCCGAATGTTTGTTGACTACTCAGGGGTTACGTGCCGGAAGTCGTGAGCCACTTGAACCATATGCAAAAGAATCGTTTCTGGCCACTCCCAGGTGAATGGAAGTCAAAAACTTTCCTCATATGCGTGAACTTCTACACATGATCCCATCCCCTATCGAAAAAGCATCAGCTGGTACATTGTATTGCATGAAAGACATTGTTGTTGGTGTTAAAAAAATAGGTAGAAAAAATAAATAAATGCGACTTCAAGTTATGACTGTCAACAGTGACATGGAAGCGAAAATATTTACTGTTTGTTAAATGACAGAATATCTATATTTGGTCTTCTCCTGGTTAACTAATAGGCCCATACGCTTCGCTTTATTGCCTAATCGGGACATAATAGAACTAACGGCGTCATTGCTGTGGCCGATAATGTCAAAATCATCGGGAAAGGTCTGGATGTATAGCTCTGAAACTCGCACTGTTTTCTCCAGTATTAAGTTGAAGAAGTTAGACCATAGAGCCGTGTTCTGTGTGGATCGTCGTTTAGTATTAGTCTTACCCGATACTAGCGAAGCTTTTAGTGCTGTTCAGCATCAGTTTACACAGCCGTATAAGTTTTCGGAGGATACTAAATTCAGACATAGCGACATAAAGTCGTGTTGTCGAAGGTTGCTATAAAACCGACGAAGAAGTGGCGTGTGTAGATCTTTTTCTCGGATATTGAATATCTGATCACTTTTAAATTTTCCAGGCCCGACATCCCATTGAGAGTATCAAATAAGTTTCCTTACAAATGCCATTAGTTTTCACATAGGCTTATATCATGGAATCTCATTGGAGATTGTGGATAGAACATACATTGGTTTGAATGGTAAGGCTTGCTTTCCTTCGACCACATTCTGAAAAGAAACTGATGCCTGCTTCTTATCAGTTCTTCACGGCCATATTTTAATAGTTTAGCTGACCAGCCATTAGCTCAGGACATTATATAATACTTCTAGCGAGTAATTACTACATCTTAGTTGGGTGACAGACCGTGCATTCTATGATCTTCTCTTTGGGTATTCGGTTTCAGTCTCTCCGGGTGTTTCACTTTCATGGCAGTTCAGTAAGTTGAAGAAGTGTTTTCTCCAGAAACTCAGTACTTTTTTGATATGAAACGATTTGAGGCCGAGTTCCTCCTCTAATTTGTGGTACACGTCCTGCTATTGTATTTTAACAACAAATGAAAAGCGATTGTCAGAAATATTTTGCCAAAAGGACAAGAAGAGAGAGACATAATGACATTATCTTCAAAATGGGAAAAGTTTATCGAACAAATCGGTGTATATTTGACTGTGGTAAATAAAGCGGCCGCGGTATCCGTATGGTTAGCATTGCGTACTGCCATTCGGAAGGCCAGAGTTCAAATCCTGGTGTCGTACTAACATCCAAAAAATTCCAGAAAATTTATTTATATAAAAAATTAAATCGGCTAATTGCGGTTGCCCCTCGGCAGGGAATTTCCACCCCTCCGACTGTATTTCTGACATGAAATAAACGCTCCTCAAAAAAAAAAAGAACCATCAGCCGTTCGAAGGCGGCTTAGTATAAGCTGTAGATCCCTCCATTTGTTGGAAAAAATATCGCTTCAGCCGTTACAAAGCACTAATTATATATGTATTTATAAATAAAGCCTTCAATTTGAAACAAAAATAACGGATTACTTTTGACTAGACCTCATATTTGAAATATTATTAAAAAAAAAAAACGCTGCATGTAAGATAGACTTTTCCTTTACCTCTTCAAGGTAGAAACCTGACTCAGTGAAGTGCCTCTATGAAGGCAATATATATACGGTGTTTCAAACTCTCCTTTAACCAGGTTTCACTGTTACAATTTTGCTATAACCACAATACTATAATCTATAAAAAAAATATTATTAATAAATATTACTGTTTTTACAATTTTTTTTCCAATGATTTTAAACAATCGATGCTGAAATAAATTTTCATAACACAACTTCGTGCTGAATTTTACTGACTTAGCCATAGGCTTTGTAAACCAATCCGATGCTGCTATAAGTAAAACTTATTGCTGACGCTTAGAGTGATACACTAACAACACAACTACTAGTCGCAAAATCTACTAAACTACTATATAGAAAAGCTAATAAAAGGTAAATGCAAATAAAACCGTATAAAAGTGAATATATACACAAGCGAATATAAACAAAAAATATTTTCGATACCACTACCTGATTTTTCGGTTTCGATCAAGTGTAAGTGTGAGACATTGAATCGGTCTTGAGTAAGCAGCAACCATTGTTGTTAGCAAAAATTTTAGTTTATTACAAAATTCCCCAAATTCCTAGTACCTTGTAATGGCATTTGCACAATTGCATTGTTTCGTTCGAAAGCATCGAAAGCAGTAGGGTAAGTACCCCATTTTACTCACCCAACTCACTGCTACACATACATATATACTCAAACACTTTCACCAATAGCTGCGCAGCTGCTTTGCCCAGCTTCTGCCAAGCCAAGTTTAAAATCTCTACACCCACACATGTGGTCGCACCGATTTACCATATATTATATGTATGAACTTACACTCAGAAGACTGTATAGACATAACTACTCTTCTATCTCCACCCATATGGATGAAACATATGCTACATTCGTTTTGCATACCAACAAAAACATAACTCTTTGTACATAGGAATATTTTTGGATACACCGGGTATTGTAGTTTTACCTTAATTGGTATGGGTCGTCAGTTTCAGCTCGTCTCGCTCACTAAATAAGCAATTTCAATTGAAATAACCGAAAAACATTCCGAAAGTGCAGTAAAGTAATAGTAAGAAAAGAGTATACCATATATTTCAGAGTTATGTTCATACATATTAAGTGCATATAAAGGTGTACAAGTAAATATAATAAACATAGGTATGGGAAGTTGAACACTTATATACGAGTTTATATGTAAATTTATGTAACATGAGACAATAAAAAAGTGCAGGAAAAATTATTTCAAGAATGTCTCGCAATCAATTGTTTTGGTCGAAAATGCCAATATGTCTATAAATATGATTTATGTACGTACTTTATTTGTATAGGTATATCTATAAACATCATACATGTATGTATATTTAATATTTTTTATGAAGAGAAATATGTTCGTAAGACCAGGGTTCGAGTCTTGGTTTAACCAAGCAATAAAAATTTTAATTATTTACAACTTTTTAGTTTAACATTCTTTAAAAGCGGGTTTTTTTTAGTTTTCTAAACTATGTTTTTTTATTTTTTTATATTTTTCCAGATATTAAAATAACAGTTTCCGGTAAAAGAATCATTTAGCTGTGACGCAATACTAATATGAAATATTTAAAATGTGAATCGTTGCATACATCGTGGAGTTGCAATTAACAAAATACTCTAAGAAACAGGGTTATACGTAGAGTGCATTCAGTATTTCAAAGAAACTGCATGTAGATGTCGCCAAGTTGAAATGAATTAGTCCAAAGGAGAGTTACAAACTGACAGACAGACAGACAGACAGACATACAAGTGAAGCTAATAAAAGCGTGTTAATTTGTAGTTCTAAATGCGGTCGCTCCTGGACAGAGAATGAGTGTGTTTCTGATATCAAATAAAAAGCTTCTCATAAAAATCCTTCGTCCATTCGGAGGCGGCTTAAAATAAACTAAAGGTCCCTCCACTTGCTGGAAAAACATCAAGACGAAAAATAAAAAAATTGAAAATCGCTGCAACTTTACAAAGCACAAATCATATACAGGGTAATACAAAGAAAAATTGCATTTTTTTAATTAATTATCGCATTTTCATTTTAATGAAATGAAAAAAAATATGCCATTATTAATAACAAAAAAAAAAATATCAGCATAGTGGCTGCCACGGCTACGCTTACCGAACCTATTTATGAATTTTTCCATATCCGGTTCGGAAAATTTTCCTTTAAAAGTTCGATGCTTTCGTTCTATTGAAAGTCCAATTCCACCCACAAAAGGTCATTAATTATGTCTCTTCTGTTACATCTGCCTCATTTTCGAAAAAGTAATGTCTAATGACCCCGCCGGACCATTTCAAAACGACGACGAGGAATGGATAAACCTGGGTTTTCATCAACATTTTGGGCTACTGCAGGGTTATCTAATGAATCCATTAAACGGGCTATTTCGACGGGTTCGGATCAAAGGGAGAGGTGGGTTCGATGAGTAGGTTGTAAGAGCTATGCAAAGAAATGATTAGTATTATGCGGGGTCTCATTGCATTCACGACATTCGTTGAGTTTGTCTAGGCCAAGTCTGAATAAGCAGAAAATTAGTCGACTACAATAGCTGGATCTTAATTGTGTCAGTATTCTACGGAACTCTTGAGGGAGCTTCAGCACTTCGTCTACATTGGGTGGTGATTATTGCACATCGAGAGCGCCGTTCATAGGAAAAGAGTTCAATAAAAGGCGTTTAAAGCATGTCGATACGCCAGTCTGTCCAGAGATGCTCGTATGTGATGCTGAACGGAGTTCTTGTAGTCGATTACTCTCTTTCTGATGTGTCCAGGTGGGGCACGGCTTTAAGTAAATGCCTGTTAAGGGGCTCCCTACGACAGCATCCCAGCTGATATTGTTTGCACATCATAAAATTTTACTCGTTAGCTCATAGCCTTCATGCTTCGTTGTGCACGTGATGATCCGTCGATATGAGCAGGCTTTCTGTCACGGTCCTAAGGACGGTGTTCTGGCGAGCTAGCTAGCTTTTCGCTAGTCCGGCGTACAAATCAGACCCAGAAAGAGAGTAGATTGAAAAGGCGATGCTAATTCTTAGGGCTCCCAATATAAAATTTGATTTTATTACTGTAAGAAAGTACATGAAAAGTCGACTCGAGAGAATCTTCTAACTATACACTTCCTGATAATAAACCAAGCTCAGATTGGCGCAAAATGTTCAGAATTGTACCATAAATGATCAGAAGCATAATATACCTATACCTATGTGCACGTGAGCACCCCAAATGCAGCTATAACATTAGGATTAAGATTAGTCCTAAATCGCAGCACCCTTTCGAAGAAATGTTTTTCGCAGTAACTTTTGACCGTAGGATACTACTCTTGAAGGCCCGTTCAACTGCTTCTCCGTCTTCAAGAAACAACAACTCTTCATTTCTATAAGAAACAAAAAGGGGTAGTTTTAAGACAGTCAACTTCATATCGCTGATCTGAAATAAAGGGCAAAAATCTTTATTAGCATCTTTCTAGCTTACAGTCGCATTCAAACCTGCTGGGGCCCAAACATTAGTCAAGTATCAGGAGTGATTTTGCGTTGGATTTCAGGGGGTAAAGATTTCTGTAACTATTTAATTGTTCCTCCTTCCACATTTTTCGCCCAGACATACATATGTATGTTCATAAATAATTGCTAAACTGAAAAGTTGGAATGAACATTAATGCATTCCATCACCCAAAAATGGCATGAACTTCCTGCGTACAGTCCAAGACAATTTTAAAGTCATGTTATTGTTGTTGTTTTTTTTTTTGACACCTGACACCAAAAAAATTAGGAAAATGTGTACCGAATTAATTGAAGGGAGTACGAGGCGCCTAAAAATAAAAAATAAGGCTAAAAATATACAAACTCACCGCAGTCTTAATGCGTCCTTCAACCGGAAGCGGATAATCGAGTTTTTTATTTTGTTTTTTTATTTTGTTTTTTCTAACATAAATTTCGCTTTAATATGGCAGCGTAAATGAAGAAAAATTACATTAACGCTAAAAGACTACCGAAAACAATAGACATTCAAACATACTCGTCCACGCACGCACACACACACGAAAGGTACGGGAGCAGGAAGGCATTGCTCTGCCACGCGACGCTATATTTCGCTTTGATGCGTCCGCCTCAAAAGGAAGCTGACGGAAGAACCCAAATGCACCCCGTGTGCCTTGAAGAGAAAGGAAACCGGAGGCAGGCGAGGTTAATTTGTAACATAAGAAGAAGAAATTACATTTCTTTGTTAAAAATTTGTTCTTTTCCTTTTTTTTGGGTGATCCTATTCGCGAACAAACATTACTCTTGTGAGTCAGAGTAAATTGTCTTACTTTAGTCCTTGCGCAGCCTACAAGTAACACGCAACGCTATAGGAAGCGTTAAGTCAATTAGGTAATCATATTACCACAGTTTGCGTATAAGAAGATAGAGATTCGTGATGCCACCCAAACTACTAAGGATGAGTGCGAAGTATTCCTTTTGTATTTTTGGCAGAGGAGAGAGAAACTTTGAAGGTACCTCTTTCCCCTCGTTCCTGAAGAATAATACAATAACTGCAGTTCTTCACTTGTTCGGTTAAAGCTGATCTTACCACAGAGAAGTTCACGCTTCCAACTGGTAAATAAACTGTAAGAATGCAATGGAAATTCTCATTTGAAGTATGGTTCTATAAAATCACATTTAGTCAACACAGTAGCTCTTCCGATCCTTTGTCTGCTGGAGTCCATTTAGGGGATTTAAATCTTACCAGCCTTGAAGTTTATATGGCCCACAAGTATCTTCGGACCTTTGCTTCCACTCTAACTCAAGTGCACAATGGTATATTATATCACTTACTCTTTTGTTCAATATCCCTGGGGAGTTCGCCACGGTTAGAACTCCTGTTATGCTCTTTATATTGGATGTAAATCCTTAAAACACCGAACTGATATTCTTCCCAAGAAGGTACAAAATATCTGCTTTTTAACCATCTTTACCCAAAGGCATCGAGATCGCTTTTTACACTGAGGATAAAACTAAGTCATAATCTTAGAGAGCAAACTCACCTGAAATGCGGCTATTGGTAAGAGATGGATACTAAGACCTCATAATGTGTACTGGCTATACAAAGCGGTAACAAGACCCATATTGTTCTGCGAAATCATTGTCTGATACCACCACTAGACAAGTCTACTTATAGGAGCAAGCTGGAAAAATGCAGCGCACGGCCACCACACTCATTACAGGTAAGCTGCCCTCAAACACTACGAAAGCCCTCGAAATCCTATACGGAAAACGTCATGCGAGCTGAAACGCCAAAAAACTCAACCAAGGAGGAACCGCATTGGACACACCCAAACACTAAACTCGACATATTCTCGGAAGATGTGAACTACACCACTTTCGTCTTCTGTTTCAACAACTGCGTAGCCGACGAACTGGGCAGATAGGCAACAGACTTAACCACGGTAAATTCTGCACTCTGTAAATTAGACTTCACCAAAAGGGTCAAAGCAGTTGACAGAGTGAATCCACGTGTAATATGACAACACAAATATGGCCATTGACCGAGGTGGACTGTGATGTCGGAAAGAATATGCTGTTGTGGAGTAGCATTCCTCAAAGTAATGGCTCTTCCTTTCTCTCTTCCTCTTTTCTGTTCCTCCCTTCCTCCCTTCCTCTCTTCCTCTCTTCCTCACTTCCTCTATTCCTCTCTTCCTCTCTTCCTCTCTCCCTCTCTCCATTTCTCCCTTTCTCCCTTTCTCCCTCTCTCCCTTTCTCCCTTTCTCCCTTTCTCCCTCTCTCTCTCTCTTTCTCTCTCTCTCCCTCTCCCACTTTCTCTCCCCCTCCCTCGCTGTCTGTGAGTTTTTAAACAGAGTTGGGTAAACTACTTCCTTGGAGCCTACAATCCTCTCAAAATAACGAAATCGTGGGCAAAAGATCCAAAAATCTCCTCATTCTCATGAAATCATAAATAAACCACAGTATAATAGCTCATAACTGGCGTGGGCTTCATGGATCATCTGGCAAATTGCTTTCATAAGTTATAAGGATACTGATACTCATTGGCAGTAGTTGGCTACGAGGGCTGATCAAAGACTTATTCCAGTATCAAGGGAACTAAAGGCATCAAACCTTCCTTAAGAAGTATCTTGATGGTTAAGACTCAATACTCAAATCTGATTAAACGACCCTTGACTATCATGTTCGATGTGCAGCATTGCATCCCGGTGATGAAAGTTTTATGGACTTCACCAAGGTAGTTGGGTTAGGCTGGCTTCATCGGAGATTACTCGAGTGAATTTCAAAAAAAAGGTTGTCTAGGTATAAAGCGAAACCAAGAGGTCTCACTAATATACTTGTAATTCTACACCAATATGTGAACAATCATCACTGCTAAGTAAAACAGCTTCAATGCACGAACTCTCCATAATGGCGACTGTAGTTTGAAAGACAGACATTCTTCGACTGTGGGTTGAAAACTTGGTTGAATATAGCTTCTTAAGCTTTGTACTAGTTCTGCCTCTACAACTTACCCTATTTATGAATCCCTTCTGAGCATGGAGGATTTTCTAATGAAAGAAGACATTGAGGTAATCTGTAAATCGGGTTCTAATACTAGAAAAAATTTTAAATTATTTCACGACGACCCATCAGCGAAAATTACACTCTCTCTTGTTGTAACGTGCGAGACTAATGGGAGAGACTGGGCAGCGAGTATTAATTCAGAATCGCATTGAATTGTATAGACAGAAGCGAAGCTGGCATTGTCAGGAATAATGCGGTGTAAAAGACATTCATCTAAATATTTGCTTACTGCACGCAATAAAAAAATAATTCATCAGTATCCCACCTCCCCTTTGCGAACAGTCAATATTTAAGTCATCAGTGAAAAACGCTTAAGCTACCCATTTCTTGCGCTTCAATAAACTGTGGAAATTACTTGTCTTTAATTTTCGGAAAATCCTAAAAACTTCCACATCAATTTTTTCACAGAATTTCGTTTCAACCCCAACTAATTCTAATTATCCACAATCCATTTGAGCTGAGCAAAGGCTATTCACCGCCCAGACAACAAACCCGAGTTCAAGCAAATAGCAAATTCACCTACGTGTGTGGCTGCTGTAACATCTTGCCAACATCAATACACACACACACGCACAAGCAAAAGAACCGGGAACCAATTTTTTTATTACTTTACCTTTAACCGTAGTCCACATACCTTAAAGCCACCTTCAACTTCATCGTCTTTGCCGCCGCCGTCGACAGCGTGCAGCTGTCACGGCTCAATGTTCTTCATAATAATCTCTCATTAATGGAGACTAATGTGACGTTTCTTCAATGTTCCTCTTACCAACGAGTGGGTATTTACTGTTCAGCACATTTTCTTTGCCACTTTCCTACGGCTCACATCTTTTCTTAATTTCTCCCCCTCTTGGTTTAGCAAATTTATGACTCGCGCCCAACAGTGGCTGCCACCGCTGGTCTAGCATTGTAGCTGAGGTTTTGAGCAGTAGATGAGGAGCAGCGCAGCAACCAGCGACCAGTGGCCATCGACCAGCCAACCAACTTTAACTAATTCGACGAGCAAAGTCAGCTTCATATACCGAGACGACCAGCCGGTATCGTTTGTACTTTGTAGCTGTGCCTTCACTGACTGTTTGTTCGCGCTACTAGTGAACCCTGCTGCGATGCCTCAATTTCGGTTGCGGTTATTTAAAAATTTGTCGGCTAATTTCATTTCTTTTAAATGTTTAGTTTTTTTTCTTTATATTTTTTATTCTCGGTGCTCACGCCAGGGGTTCATGTTGTTGCTTTTCTTTTGCTACTTTTTATGGCGTTTCGAGTGTGTGTCTTGAGTTGCTTGTGCTAGATCTTCGTCTGTCTGTCATTAGTGGCAACCCACCTGGGGTGTCCATTTATATGTTTTAGTATATAAATATCTATGTTCAACAAAGTGAATTTGATAAGTGCCGATGTGTCAGTGTTACTTTTTCCTTTTGCTTCTCCTGTCTTTTGGTAGTACTCATTATTGACTGGTTTTTGTGGTAACAGCTGTTGTGGGTTTGTTCTAATGATTTTTGTTTCCATTCCATATTTAACTCATTTGCGCTCCCAGTCGTTGAAAAATTTACTTAAGGGAATTGCCAAATATTTATAAAATAAAATAAAATAAAATAAACTAATATTAAATAAAATGAAATAAAATAAAATAACTAAAATAAAATAAAATAAAATTAAATTAAATTTAATAAAGTAAAATAAAATAAAATAAAATAAAATAAAACAAAATAAAATAAAATAAAATAAAACAAAATAAAATAAAATAAAATAAAATAAAATAAAATAAAATAAAATAAAATAAAATAAAATAAAATAAAATAAAATAAAATAAAATAAAATAAAATAAAATAAAATAAAATAAAATAAAATAAAATAAAATAAAATAAAATAAAATAAAATAAAATAAAATAAAATAAAATAAAATAAAATAAAATAAAATTAAATAAAATTAAATAAAATAAAATAAAATAAAATTAAATTAAATTAAATTAAATTAAATAAAAAAAAATAAATAAAATAAAGTAAAATAAAATAAAATAAAATAAAATAAAATAAAATAAAATAAAATAAAATAAAATAAAATAAAATAAAATAAAATAAAATAAAATAAAATAAAATAAAATAAAATAAAATAAAATAAAATAAAATAAAATAAAATAAAATAAAATAAAATAAAATAAAATAAAATAAAATAAAATAAAATAAAATAAAATAAAAAATAAAGTAAAACAAAATAAAACATGAAATTAAACAAAATAGAATAAAATAACATAAAAAAAATAAATTAAAATTAAAAAAAAATAAAGTAAAATAAAAGAAAATAAATAAATTAAAATAAAAAAAAAATAAAAAAAAATAAATAATTAAAAAAAGTAAAATAAAAAAAATAAAATAAAATAATAATATAAAACAAAATAAAAAATAAAACAAAATAAAAAATAAAACAAAACAAAATAAAAAATAAAATGAAACAAAATAGAATAAAACAATATAAATAAAATCAATTAAAATTAAAAAAAAAATAAAGTAAAATAAAGAAAATGAAACTATAACAAAAATGAAGTAGAATAGTTTAAAAAAAAATAAAATAAAGCAAAAAAATAAATCAAAATTATTTCATATAAAATAATTTAGAATAAAATAGAGTAAAATAAAATAAAATAAGATCGAATAAAATAAAACCACAAATATTAAAATATATTTGTTGAAAGTGAAGTAAAGTTATGAAAAAACTGAAATAAACAAAATATTAATCATAAAAGAAAATGAGACAAAAATAAAAAAATAAAAATTAATATACAAAAGAAATTAAATAAAGAAAAATAAGTGTTTATATATAGAAATAAAATAAAACAAAATTAAAAATAATTACATGTTATTATTTCTCCTCTTTTAGAAATTTTTGGCACACCTCGTGCTCCAGTTTGGGATGTGCTTCTTGGATATTTTTCCACAAATGTATGGACATAGAGTTTAAACTAAGCCGTCTCGAAGTGCTTTTTAGATTTGTCGAGGAGTTTTTTATTTCATGTTAGAAATACACTCTGAGGGCTTAATAAAGGTAAATGCCGAAATGGCTAATTTGTATAGAATATTTTTCCGTGTAGTCTGAAATTGTCCTATTTTCAATTTTTCTTGTTTACAGGAGTATATTTATTTGGCGGTGAATTCATCGAAGATGCTTTCATTCACTCATCAACAACTGCTACAAAATCGATGGTTTAAAAAAAAAAATGGGAACAGTCGGCTTATATTACTCCTTTGGCGCCAAAATCGCTGTTGTCAGTTAAAATAAACTCACAGGTGTCGCTTAAGCTCAGGGGTATAAGAAACGGATATCATACAAATTTATTTCTGTATATATTTACGTACGAGTAGGTGTTTTTATCATCTATATGTATGTACATACATACATTTGTATTATATGTGCTTATGTTTGTGTTGATATTGCGAATATGAGGAAAAAAAGGAAATTTAGTGTCATTGACTTCACATACCAACACATTACACGCTTTCGTTATCATTGTTGCTCTTCCGTTTTCGATGTAAAAGAAGCCATTGTTGGTGTTGTTGTTTTTGTTGAAAAATCAAAGCATGCTTTGCGGCGCATAGTCATCCACACAATGAGAGTATGTCGTTGTTTGACTATGTGTGTACGTGTATTTAACAGCTTATTGACTGCTTTTGCGGCATATTGGCACTTTTTTATTTCATACTTTTTTTCCTCCACCATTCTTCACGGTTGCTTTTGTTATTATTATTATTATAATTTTTTTCCCCCCAACACAACCAAAGTTTTTGATTATGCGAATGGATACTAAAAATGGCGGCTAGTGGGGAAGAGAGTCAGCAAGAGGAGATGAAAATCAGTCAAGCACGCTTGTAGACAAGCAGTCAAGCGGCGAGTTTGCCCATCAAGAGCAGTCGCATTGATTATGACTGAGATACGTGAATGCTCATGGAGGGAGTTGAAGAGAAGGGCAGAGAGAGATTTGTGGGGTGTGGGGCAGAGAAAATGCGTACAACGCGGATGCATGGTGGAGCGATGAATTAAAAGTCAAAAGCAGGTGGCGATAGGCAAGTAGTCATGCCATTAGCACTGTCACTGCCCCACAGCATTGCTGACTGAGTAGTACGAGAATGTCTCATTTTGCTCTCTAGTATGCAGCCACTTCATGCTTGTGCACGTGTCGCTATCTGTGATTAAATCAAATGGAAATCAGAATGTTAACAACAACAAATTGCACAAAAAGACGGTGCGGTATGCAAGAAAAAAAAATATAAGTAAAAAATATATAAAAATAAAAGCTTTCTATCTCTCTAGTATTCAGTACTGTAACTCCCGATCTCATATATATTTTGGAATATTAACATTTATAGAGAATTCCAATGGACAACAAATAAATATCAGGTTCAGATATGTGGGAAAGAATTAAAATAAAATAAAAAATACAAGGGAATATTTTTCCATGTAATCTATGAATGATACGACATCAGACCCATTCATATATCGGATACGGTGTTGAATAAGAAACCCAACTAGGGAGCAAATGTGATGCAGTAAGATTCCATCGCAAAATACCAACTCTGATACTCTAGCTGATATACCAAATCTATTATATCGAGGATTCGATCGCTTTCTAACACCCGCAGAAGGCAGAATTTTAATGTTCACAAAAGTATTAAAAAGTCTGAAGGTGGGAAAATGTATGAATTTTGACACAAAACTATGGAACTCTCATCAAAGATGCCATATTCCTTGAACGCGTTAGGCAGAACTGCTATAAAGAATAAATTTGGCTTCTTAGGAAAGGATTTTTTCATTTTCATCATGAAATTACCAAAAGTCAGCAAAATTGACTTTTAGGAGATCCAGAGGTACTACAATAGATTGTTTTCTCTGGAAGGCAAGTTTATTTTTCACTTAATTGTGTCCTCTCAGACTTGACATACATACAGGGTCCGCAACGTAACTTTTTTTTTAAAACAGTGCGCACAAGATCGATCGTAACGTTGGCTGTGTGGCACGGAGCGCCGTCTTGCTGGAACCAAATGTTGTCCAAGTCCTCCTCTTCGATTTCCGGGAAGAACCAATCCATTAACATGGCGCGGTAGCGTTCGCCATTGACCGTAACGGCGGCTCCTGCCGCATTTTCGAAGAATGATGCCGCTGGCCCAAAATCCGCACCAAACAGTAACTCTCTGAGGATGCATTGGCATCTTCGATCACGTGCGGGTTTTCCGTCCCCCAAATACGACAATTTTGTTTATTGACGTAGCCGCCAAGATGGAAATGAGCTTCGTCGGAAAAGATGATTTTTTGGTAAAATTCCGGTCTTCGGCCAAGCGCTCATCTGCCCATTCCTCAATCGTATACACAACCATTTTCGTTCAGCGGAAGGATAAAACTAACTTTCTGTCAAATCAGATGTAACATCAGTGTTACCACACTCAAAATAAGCACTAGTTCAAAAAAAAAAAATGTTAGATGGCGGACCCTGTATATATGAATGAAATTTTACGAAATTCACCAAAGCTTTCTTCATTCGAGCCAGAATAAAAGGTTTCTAAATCTTTGTCAGAATATACATATGCTCATATATATTTATACATACATATATATTTTGTAACGCTGATTCCAGGACATCTCAAATTTTTTTGCAGACGTCTTCATGTTTTTCTACCAAATGTATGCATCTTTAAGTTTATACTAAGCTCTGAATGGCTTATAGATTTTTATGATGAGCCTCTATGGGTCTCAAGACGCAGCACTCATTATTGGATAACTTCGACCGAATAGGCCACGCACAGCACGCAGTGAAGAAAATATAGCGGCCGTACGTCGAGATCTCCCGTAAAAAACCTTAAAAGCTTCAGCTTGTACGGCGCTCTATGGGCCGTATTTTGTTCAGCGATGAGGCCGATTTCTGGATCAATGTGTATGTAAATATTAGGTCAATTAATTTGTTCGTTCGGTTTTTATTAAAGAGATTGCGTTATTGTCCATAGTACTAGTGTTACGTGTCGCATCATGTCAAACTATACGGCGCTGAAAACGTGTTTCTTTGCGCTAAAAGTTTGTCTTTGACAGTTTTTCGATTGATTGACTCAGCACGTTGTGAGCGCTTGTCAAAGATGGACACCAGAAAAGAGAAAATTCGCTATATTTTACAATTTTTCTTCAATCAAGGCGAAAAAGCAGCCAAAGCGGCTGAAAAAATTAATTTAGTTTATGAGTCCGATACTGTAAACGACGGTATAGCACAAAAGTGGTTTGCTAGGTTCCGGTAATTTCGATGTAAAATATGCATCACTCGTCGGGAGGCCTGTCGTCGAAAATTGCAATAAAATCATGGAAATAGTGGAAACAGACCGTCACGTGAGCACTTATTTAATTGCTGAGGAACTAAAGTTAGGCCAGAAAACCGTTTGGAACCATATGCATGACCTTGGATTCAAAAAGAAGCTCGATGTTTGGGTGCCACTCGAACCAACGCCAAAAATCTTGATGGACCGAATTTCCATCTGCGAATCGCTACTGAATCGCAACAAAATCGACCCATTTCTGGAGCGTTTGGTGACTGGCGATGAAAAGTGGATCACTTACGACAACGTCAAGCGAAATCGGTGATGGTCGAAACGCGGTGAACCGGCATAAACGGTGGTCAAACCAGGAAGGTTTTGCTGTGTGCTTGGTGGTAGTGGCAAGGAATCATCTACTACGAGCTGATCCCTTAAGGCCAAGCGCTCAGTTCGGGGCTCTACTGCCAACAACTGGACCGCTTGAAGGCAGCGCTCATCCAGAAGAGGCCATCTATGATCAACAGAGGCCGAATTGTGTTCCATCAAGACAACGCCAGGCCATACACGGCTTTGGTGACGCGCCAGAAGCTCCAGGAGCTTTGATGGGAGTTCCTAATGCACCCACCTTATAGTCCTAAGTTATTATTATATCTTTTTTGTTCATGGCGAATGCGCTTAATGGTGAGAAGTTGACCTCAAGAGAGGCCTGTGAAAATTGGCTCTCCGAGTTTTTTGTCAATAGGGACGCAGCCTTCTACGAGAGGGGTATAGTGAAGTTGGCATCTCGTTGGCAACAAGTTTTTGCGAACAAAACGGCGCATATGACTTAAATCGGACAAATGTACACAAAGTTATCATATTTTGAAAAATCAATAAAAAAAATCCGAACGAGCTTTTTACTTGGCCAATATAATGAGATAAAAATATTTTATATTCCTTAATGTCGCCTTGAAACACCAAGTATAATTTTCGAAAAATCCGGCTTAGATTTCGACTCTTTGATGAATAGTAAAAATATAATTGGGAAGTTGAAATTCAATAAATTTTTAAATTCAAAATATAGTCCGTTTAATCCACTAGCCTAAATAAAGCAACTCAAAATATAATTGCATCTTATAAGAGACAAAAAGGACGGTATCATGTTGTTAAAGTCGCCACGCGCTTGGAAATGAAACTCAACTCATTTCCTGCATTATATTCCGCATGTATTGTTTTTTTCCTTTTAATTTAAGACCAAATTTAAGCGCGGATAATCCACCCTCTTCATATTTTCTGCCAACCTACATCCCACCCCTCATTTAGATGGTGTAATACAAATTTTATATTGTCCTTCAATTTGTTTAATACAATTCAGCTTCTTTAGAAATCAACATATATCCTTGTACTTTCTCACGCTCTTCACCAGGATTAAGTCATTTAAACCGCAGTGTCTGCAATTTTCGGACATTTAATTCATTCATTCATTTCATTTCGTTCGTTTCTTTTTTTTTGCGCTCATGGGTTTTGTGCAAATGATTTGTTCGCAATTACTCACCGCAATTACGCGTCTACAACAATAAGCTAGGCCATGAGCTCGTGAGCTATTGCTACCCTTCGTTTGGGCACGTGTTGCCTTCTCAGGTAGGCGCTGCCTATATTATGCACCAACACAGTTTATTACATGTTTGTATGTAGGATATATGTATGTATATATGTGTAAGTGTATGTGCGCTGTAACATAAGGTCCTGCGGTATCCTTAATTGCAAAGAAAATTTTAAATAAGCGGTTGCTTTTATTGCTATTGGGTGTGGTGTATGTGGCAAGCGTGGGAAATGCATCGTTTATTCTGTGTCTTCATACACACATATACACATACACACATGCACATACACTTTCCTTGTGGTTTTATAAAGTTCAGCCGTTAATTTTCAAGTGCACCGGAGGGAATTGAAGGTAAGCTTCCGCGTTGGTAGCTTTGGTAAAATATATGCAGCTCATGGTATCTATGTAAGTAGTATTGGTTACACACAAATATATTTATAAATATATAATACACAAATATTTACTTATGAATCGCTTCATAAGTGGGTACCGAATTATTTATTTGCATTGACTGAAAAGGATCGTAAACTGAGCAGCTTTGGGCAGAATCTTTCGCTGGAAAGCACATACCTATATTGATGGACTTTCACTTTGGGGGCCTCGCTGAAAGAAATTTGTGATATAATTTTCATGTCATGCTATGGCAACAGCTAATTTAATATGTTCCTAAGGAGCTAAGGCACGAAACTCTGAATTAAACTGTGTTTATACCCTTCATTGACCACTTTCATAGGCCATTTGTCCCACTACATGGTCCTAGTCTCATTCTCCCCCGACCATTTATAAAGTACCTAGTACTCTTGATACCTTCTGAGATTTGACTATGTCGATTCTCATTGCTGCTATAATCATAGCAGACCTTGGAGCATGTATTTAGTGAAAATATGGGGAAACTCGTAATATCCTCTGGCGCTGAAATGCAGAAGCACTTTAAACAAGCTCTCTGCTAAATGCAATGCAACCGTAGTCTGGGTGCCCGGACATAGGGACCTTCCAGGCAATTGCATGGCGGATGAGCTAGCGAGAAAAAGTACCACTCTAACTATTAGTTGCACAAAAAAAAAAAAAACCCGGCGATTTTTTCGAAGAAAATAAATACATTTTTTAAATTTTATAATGAACTTTAATCAGTTATATAATTTCGATTTTTTTTTGATGACCTTTTCCCATCGTTCCGGCAATATCGTAATTCCACGCTCATAGAACTTCTGGTCTTTATCTGTAAAAAGCTGAATCAAGTGCGACGATCCGATTCGATTAAAGCCCTGATATCGTCATCATCAACTTCTCCTGGTCGACCTGAACGTGGCTTATCTTTGAGTGAAAAATCTCCCGAACGGAATTGACAACCCAACTTCTACACTGTGTTTTCTTCAAGGCCTTATTACCACTCAAATTATGCAACTTTTTTCGACCTGCGCTGCTTTTTTTCTCTTAAAGTAATAATAAAGTAAATTATGGCGAAAATGTTCTTTTGTGAGCTCGCGAAGTTTTTTCCAAAAGCAAGCTAAAAGTGACGGCTTATAACTGTCAAAAAAATACAATTAAAAATTCACAAGTTTTTAAAAAAAATTGCCAACGCAGTCTGTATGAAGAATTGCCGCTTTCTTTTGGGGCCCAATATAACAAATTTTACGCATGTCGTGGTCGTACCCATGTCAGAACTCAGACTAAAGGTTTTTACCAAAGCAACCAATACCAAATGGCTTAGCGAAGAACGCAACGTAACTAGACAGCTTTGGTCTGTGCTGGATGCCAAAAGATCAAGGGATTTAATTCGCCTAGGTCGGTTCGCCATTAATTCCACAACCTGCATACTACCTAGATTTCACTGTAGGAGAATGTCATACTTTTCCAATAATTTTTGTCGTTGCTGCAGGATGAAGAAGAGGAAGAGTCTGTCTAGCACAACCTCTGTGACTGCTCCTAGGACATCACTTTTTTCGCTGCCCGGCTGACGTAGCAACGGCTGGTATAGGCTGAATTGCGTCGATAATAAGGCACACGTGTATCACTGTGGTATCTTAAAGCATCTTCAGTCCTACTTTTGGTTTTATCATCTTAGTCTTATGTAAGTCTGAATTCTCCTGAAATTTTTTGCAATTTTTTTTATCAGTCAAATTCTCAAGCACTATAAATAAGAAAACATTCACTTCGGCCCTATTTTTTTTTCCTTCTCGCATTTGCCTTTAACTCACCCACATGCTTTTGAACCCTTCGGTGTAGGTTGATATTATCTCTCCAGCTCCTGCAGGGCATCTTTTCTACTTTCATCTCTAGATTGGATCTTTAACTGAAACGATAACTTCGATACTTCAGTCGATAGCATTGAGATCTATAGGGATGGATTGAAACTCAATGGAAGAGCTGCCGGATGTGATTTATCACAAAACTCATCTTTTGAACTCTCTTTCATGTTGCAAGATCACTGCAGTGTATTTCAAACAGAAAATTCAACCATTATGAAAGAAGAAAACTAAATTGGAGTCAAATTTTCGATATCTTCTTTTTTATGTGTAGTCAGGCAGCGATTAAGTCACTCTGTTGATCTCTTAAAAGTAAAGCAGAGAAGGAAAGACGGTCTCTCATATTTTATGCTCGGATATCTGAGAGTTGCTTCAATTAATGATTTGCTGAAGGTAGCAGAAAAAAAAATTACAAAGTAATCGAAGTCAAGGGTCAACACTGTGGTGTCACAAGCAGCCTACTCTGGTGTAAGTATTAGGTCCACCGGAAAGATCTGCCCGAATCTATGACATAATTTTTTCACGTTAGCAGATGTTTATTTATTGCATGTTCGGCTTTATATATGAATTTCAACAAGGAAGAAATGCTACAGAAGCATGTAGAAATTTATTGAAAGTGTTTGGTGAAGGTACAGTTTCTGATGGGACATGATGGTACGAAAACTTTGAAACAGGTGATTTCGACATTTCTAATAAGCCACGTACTTGGCGACCATCTTGAATTGACGACGATTTTGTTAAGGCAATGTTAGAGCAAGATTCTTTTCTGACAACATCGGAGATCAACGCTGGCAAGAGGTTATTAATGATAATGGTAATTATATTATTCAATAAAATTAATTGGCGGTAAGAAAAAATTTGTATTTTGTTTTATTCCAAAGGCGGACAGAACTTTCCGGTAGACCTAATATATTGCTCTCACATCGATAGTCTTCTTTAGAACCTAATTATTGGGTGTATGCATTAATTCGTGCGGTTTTCTAAGAGTGGGCTCTACTAGTATTATTTTGCGTCGTGTTCATCTGCGGCTATATTCATTTCAAAGGTACTGTCATTTCGCGTCGTTTTCAGTAAATGTCATTTGTTTTAGAGTGAACAACAATTTGTTTCATTCATTTGAAAATGTCGAAATTTGTACCAGATAAAGTGTTTTTGCGGGGAGTTCTTCTTCATTACTTTAACATGAAGAAAAGTGCTACCGAAAGCCATCGTATTTTACTGGACGTTTATGGTGACCATGCTTTAGCCGAACGAATGTGCCGAAAGTGGTTTGCACGGTTTAAAAGTGGCAATTTCCACTTAGACGACGGCGAACGACCCGGACAGCCAAAAAAAATTTCGAGACGAAAAATTGGAGATATTGCTCTACGCATATGCATGCCAGACGCAAGAAAAACTTGCAAAAGTATTAGGAGTTGATCAAGCAACCGTTTGCAGACGATTAAAATCATTAGGATTCACCCAGAAACTTGAATATTGGGTGCCTTATGAATTAAAGCCAATAGACGTCGAACGTCGATTCTGCAAGTCGGAAATGTTGCTTCAACGCCACCAAAAGAAGTCATTTTTGCATCGGATTGTCACTGGCGATGAAAAATGGATTGATTGTGATAACCCAAAGCGCAAGAGATCGTATGTGAAGCTCGGCCAACCATCGACACCCACGGCAAAGCCGAATATCTATGAAGCCAAGGTTATGCTATCTATTTGGTGTGATCACAAGGGTGTGCTCTATTATGAGCTTTTGAAATCGGGTCAGACGATCAATGGGGACCTCTACCGAAAAAAATTGATTCGTTTGAAAAAGGCCATCGCGGAAAAACGACCAGAATATGCGACCAGACACGAATCAATAATTTTTCATCATGACAACGCTCGGCCACATGTTGGAAGGCCACATGTTGCAAGGCCAGTTAAAAACTATTTGGAAAACTGTGGGTGGGAAGTTCTACCTCGCCCGACTTATAGCCCAGACATAGCACCTTCCGATTACCACTTATTCAGATCAATGCAGAATGCTCTCACCGGAGTACGCTTCACTTCAGAACAGGGTATCAGAAATTGGCTCGATTCTTTCTTGACCTCCAAGCCGGAGAAGTTCTTTTTGGATGAGATCCACAAACTGCCAGAAAAATGACCAAACATCGTAGCTTCCGTTGGGCAATACTTTGAACATTAAACGTATAACAAAGAGTTCTTGTAAAACCGAACCGCTGTCTCCATATTAAATATTAAACAATCGGCTTCAGACACCGAAGTAACAGCCGAGTAGGAAATCACTTTATCGACTTCGAACCAACATTGACTTTGTATGTGTACTCTTCAGCACCATGTTCGTACCCTGAGAGTGAATTTCGGCAAGTATGCTATATCTTAAATTCTGCCAACAAGTTTTTCATTTGTCACAATCTACTCGATTCAGTTACTCGTTTTTTCCTCTGGGATACTCTGGAAACTGGAACTATAAGTAACCTTATTAGGTTTCTGAGCAAAGTCGATCTATCTCACCTCAGGCTTGGAGGCTAAATTTTCAGCTTCTTCCAACTGATATCGTTAAGGCAGTACTCAGTGGAAGAGGAAGAAGATTTTAACCACCAGCTCCATACCATCTTGTATGCTGTCCAACGCATCTCTGGGATAGCAGTGATATCAGTCATATCTCCACTGACGACATCAAATACCTCTTAGAAGACAGTCTCACTAATAAATTGGTATTAATTAATTGGTCCGAAGATTATTGATCTTTTATATTCAAGAGGATTTTACAGGTTCTTAAACTCGATGCAAAACTCACACAGAGTCACCTTCATACTCGTCGCACTCATACTCATTGAAACTTCATTCTGTGCGAGAGGTTTCTTTTAATTTTTTTAAATATCTAGAGTTTCAGTACTAAACATTGTCGAAGCTTTTGTAAGTACACATACATACATAAGTTAAAACCACAGCAATAAATATCCTCACGAATAAACATATTTACAAATTTATTGTATATAAAAGTATAGGCGCAAAATATATATGTATGCTTCCAAATATGAAATAGCTTCCCTGCTGTTGCTCCTGCCAATTTGTAATCAAAGTGATTTTAATGCAAATTTTATGTGTAGCGTCACGTAGAGCCGGAAAATTGTCACGATAGGCTAAAATAAAGCCCAGCAAAGGCAAATAAAAATACCAACTTAGCTGTGGTCATGAATGTATGTGGTATGCATGAGTGTGTCTGCTCTGTTTGTAGTGAAATGAACAGGTTTGAAACAACTTTCACTCCTAACTAATCTCCAGGCTGTCTCTTTTAGAACAAGCAAGCTCACTTTTTCTAAAGATGGCGGTGTTCTGTGAGTTAACAAGAGTTAGATTTCTATTAAAAATATACCATTCCAATTCTAGTACAGAGAAGGGGAAAAATATCAAAAGAGTTAAGCGGTAAATTCTAGGATTTTTTAAAATGCAATTTTTTTTCTCAGAGGGTACCTTTGGGTCCTAGCAATGATATGCAATTAGGTTTAAAGTGAAAAAAATATTTTAAATAGCTGAACTTTTTATTCTTCTGCAGCGCCTCAGAGCGTGCGCTGAGTACAATGAAAACTTTAAACGTATTTTTCTTAAAATCACATTTTTGAAACTGAGAGAACAAATTATTCGGACGCCTTTTTTTTTGGAAATATGTAGCCGTTTTTCGATTAAATGTAAACATTTTTTTTAATAACACGCCCTAAGTTTTTTAGTTAAAAATCAATATTAAAAAAAAAATAAAAATTTACCACTTTCACAAAAATTAGTTAAAAAATAATTTCGTACGTGCTTCCAAAGACTATAGTTTGTAGATCATAAAACTTTTTGCTTTTCTATTCTAGGTCTCATCCTTTAGAAGAAATCGGTCCTCCCGTGGACGCCTTTCATAAAAACATGGATAAAATAATGAGCTTTATCACCACCATTTTGTAACAAAATAATAGTGAAGAATATTTTTTTATACTTCAATATATGTTCAAAGAAATTTTTAAATAGAAATTATATTCCTTTTCCCATATTCCGACAATAAATTTTTAAAAATGAGTCTGTTTTTCAACCTCTAGAATGGCTTTGCCCCTTAATAAAACTGATTAAAGCAGAAAATTATAGAGCAATGGTTTTGTATGCCGTTGAGTTGTCCTTAAAATTAAAAAAAAAGATTTAAAATAAAATATTATAAATATTTTTTAAATATGTATCCATTATATATATGGTATTTTTCGGACTAGTCCGAATGAAGTAAGAAAATTCTAGCAATAAACTAGTGTTTCCTCTGGGCAGGCAATCATTCCAGTGAGTGAAGAATGCCACTCAGTAGGCTTGGAAGGCAAAAATAACCAAACATACACAATATTTGGAAATGTTTACAAAAAATACAATACAAAAAATACATATAAATTTGTGAAAATCAGCCGACGAAGGAGTCAGTGAAGCTACGCAGCGAAGGGGAGTCATAACTAAATAAGTATACAAATATGCCAACAAATAAACAAATCGTAAAGAACTCTCCGTATATAGGCCAGTTGAGAGTGAGCATAAGCACAACCATGCAAACACATATACACACATATTTATATTCATACATATCTGAAGTTTCGTAGAGTTGCGTTGGGGGTGTTATACAATAGTTGGAGTGCATTAGTTGCATTTTTTGATAATTTTCTACTTGGACGCTGACTTTTATGAGTAAACAGGATTATTTATGAGTGTAATCGGGAGATTGACTTAGGAAATACTTAACGTTGTGGTTAACACAAGTTGCGGGCTCGCGTGCTCAAGCAAATAGGAGTGTGTATGTGTGCATATGTATAATATGTGTGTAAGTACATCACATGCACTCGTACGGAGCAGAGTCATAAACCTGTACAGATAAGAATTATGACTATTTACTTTAGGACTTTTTAGCAGGATATTAGCCGTAAGTGTTTTTAAATGAACTTCATAAAATATTATTTAATATATGAGTTGTGTCACACACTTAATTGCTTAAAATAATATTAAAATATTAAATTACTAGTTGTATTTTACTGATTACAAAGTTAATCAAGAATGGCAATTATTAATTTCATTTTTATTAATATATAAAAAATTTAGGTTGTGAGACATGAAAAAGAAAAAAGCATTTTTACGGTAATGAATTTTTTATAGAGTCAAAAAACATTCTTTCAGAGAAGAATAATTTTTTTTATAAAAAAATTATTATTTTGAAAAACATGGTACCAGGACTAAATTAGCCAACGCAATATACGTTTTTCCCGAGTGCAAAAAAATAAGTTAAAAATGGCTGTACTGGTAAAGAAAATCAATTACTCCTCAGATGATCTAAGTTTGGGTAACAAAAATCAGATATTACTCCTTTCCTTCTGTTGCAGTCCCCTCGATAATGAAGCCCTACTAGCAGAACTACAGAGTAAATACTGCTGAGAACGCTAAAAGATCCCTCGTCAACTCGATACCAACAAAAAGTTGAGATTTTAAAAAGTAACCACGGGGAGGAACCAACATAAATTGGCATTACCTCGAAGAACATTCTCGAAAATCGGTAGGTGCTTCGTACACCCTCGTTTTCTGACCATAGGTATATGGGCCGCAATAGCTGAGTGGTTGGCACTGCGTGCTGGCATTCAGAAAGCTAGGACTCGAGTTCTAATTCGACCAACATCCAAAAATATTTTTTTTGATTGCGGTTACCCCCAGGGAATATCAAGTTATCTGAGAGTATTTCTATCATAAAAATTAAAACTCCACGTAAAAAATTCATCGGCCGTTTATAGGAGGCTATGAATAAACTGGAAAAAAAAATCAGGACGCATGAAATAGTAGCTCGGCCGAAAATCGCTACAGCGGTTACAGTTAAGTGAAATTCTCAGCCCTTCCTGGTGGAACAGAGAGCTTGGATTACTTAGTCGATGTTTTAACTCAGTCAAAGTGTTATGGGACGATTCTAACTATCCTGTTTGAGGGAATTTAAAGAAAAGCTATTCCTAAAACCAAAACGGAGTCGTGATAGAGCTTCTGCGGCAAGTTAAAAAGGCCTCCAAGATATCTAGGCTATCCAAGCAACCGACTACTCCTAGGCAGTTATGATGCGAAATGTATCAACAGTGATAATAACTTACCTGATGACAATATGTGACGGATGATTAAGATTTAACTTTCTTTCTGAAGAGAAACCAGTCATATTCAGGCGAAAAGCGGGGAAAAACGTTGCCCTTTAGTCTTAAAAATAAAGACCGATATGTCTAACTAATTCCTTCTGAAGGCATTTGAAGAGTTACTAGATGCTTCCATTGGCTAACATATTAAAAGCACAGCATACCTCTACGAAACGTAGATCCACTGAAACAGCACTCCACTCACTAACCAAATATAGAAAGAGATCTAGAGCATAAAGAATATTCCCCATGAGCCTTTAATGACATATGTAAGTGGTGCACTCAACAATGTCTCAAAAAACACAAACGTTAATAGTCTGGAGTGTAGACGATCTTTACAGGAGATGGTCAAATCGAACTGAATGTCTCTTATATAGATCCCTTGTCACTGGGAATTCCCGGCAAACTGTTAGGCTGATGAGCATGCTAGACAAGATACGACCACGCAGATTCTTCGCGATAAAGAATGCTTTGGCATGCTTTTTGATACTTGCAAACTGCTTCACAAGGAATTTACATATGAAACAAGTCACGTCAAGTTGGAATGAAGCTATAACTTGCCGCAAGTCCAGGCCAACCTGACTGAAAAAGGGTAAAAAGAGATCACGAGATACTCGTATGTATTCCTTAAAAAGAAGTACGTACCTTAAATTAATAGGAGTCTTGATAGTCCACTGCCTGACAAGATGGCATGCGAAGAGACTAGCAACTTTATATATAAAACGCTGTAGAAGCTGCAAGTATGATGAGGAAGAGGAAATGATCACCCATCTCTTATACATTTAGCCAGCTTTGGGCAAGACTTAGTTAAGGAATATTGGAACGCTCCTGCTCGAAGGTTTATCGAAGATAGCCGACGTCAAAGTTATGAATTTAATGACATCTATTAGATAATCGAAATGGCTGAATAACGAAAGCTAATGATT
The DNA here is from genome assembly GCA_037013455.1 of Ceratitis rosa. Taxonomy (NCBI): domain Eukaryota; kingdom Metazoa; phylum Arthropoda; class Insecta; order Diptera; family Tephritidae; genus Ceratitis; species Ceratitis rosa. The sequence goes on from JAWMAG010000004.1 coordinate 27,505,820, forward strand.
CAGTTTTTGTGGCATCAAAATGGGTCTTAGTTAGGCCTTAGTAAAATCGATCCGATAGATCGATAGCCACCACAACCTAAAATACCTAACCTAATAATCTGGAAACAGGCCAGAGTGAGGCCGCCATCTTAACACGGATAAAAGATCTCCTGAGCTGTTGAAAGATTAACGCGAATGGCAGGAGAACATAATGCTGAGAATACATGTACAGGTACTTCTGTAGCAAATGAATTTCTGAAAATATTTTTTTAAGGAATAGGACCCAGGCTAATTGCCAATCTTATAAAAACAGTTCATATTTACCGAAATACATTAAAAAAAAATGATATTAGTTACGATGATGGAATTCAAGTTCTAAGTGAAGAAGGTAAGTCTCAGGTTGAGATTGCCAATTCGGTGGGATGTTCACGGTGCGCGGACCAATGTGCTATCAGGCGATTTGTGAGTACTAAATCCCACAATTATAAATCAAGAAGCATTTAACCAATAAACGAGAAGACCGAATACTTATATGCGAGTCTCTCAAGGAACGCAAAAAATCTTGTTCTGCCCTTTAGTAAACCAGTTAGTGCTCGAACAGCTAGAAAAAGACTTCTGGAAGCAAGTTTAAAAGGATGTAAAGCCCGAAAAAAGCCGTGACTCTCAGAAAAGAATAGGAAAAATCGTTTGGCTCGCCGGGCTCGCCGATACCAACATTTCACGGAAGAAGATTGGTCGAATGTTCTGTGGTCTGTTGAATCAAACTTCGAGGTAAGCTTAGTTAAGATCGCCTTAAAGTATTAACAGCGATAGCTTCTTACCCTAGAGCAATTTTGAAGACATAATAAGACGAACGAACTTTTTAATTTACCTCATACATGCAATCGTGGTTGTTCTAGTGTTAAAGATAATACTTAAAATAAACTGATTATAGTTTTTAAGTGTTAATAAAAAAACAATTTAATAAAAGACTAAAAAAAAAAATTAAAATAGCTCCTCCGTTCCGGCTTAAAAACTGCTCGGAGGCAATCTAAACTTTAATAACGGGATTTTCTGTATTCCTTCTAATGATTTTCTCTTAGTCATTAAAAAATAGCAGATTTTATTTTTTACTTAAAAAACATCAAATTAAATCACAAAACATATTAACACGTCTGACTTATCAACACCAAGTCATTTACGCCCTCTGTTGGTCAATGGTCGATCAGTATTTAGCTGCCACAACTGACAACACTTCAACACTTAGCCGCTAACTGCGACAACAACAAAATCAACAAGGCAATATTAAATCAGCACTTCAACTGCGCAGCGGCAATCGTAAATAACCATTTCATTGACTGCTGCTCCGGCTGCTGCTGCTGCTGCCGCATTTCTTTTCCTCATTCCATTCATTCATTGTTTACAATTTGTATTATGTATATTGAGTATTTACGGAGAAATAGTAAGGCAAATACTGAAAATAAATACAAAGAAAAAAAAAACAGAAAAAAGTTTATGAGTCAATAACGAGCTGATATTGCAACGCTTGCAACAAAAACAACAATGCGGTGTGAAGAAGACTTACAATGAAAAATGAAAAATGAAAAATGAGAATTAAAAAAAATCGTTAAATGTTTTGTAAACAAAATGCGACAGCTTTTCTTAGCCCCCAAGTGACTGCAACAACAACAACAACAACAACAACAAACCTTACTTGCGGTTATTTTCAATAAAACTTTTTTTTAATATATTTTTAATAATATATGACTTCGGAAAGTATTTGTTGTTGCTGTTGTTAAGTTGTTTGGATTTTTTGTTTATTGTTATATTGTTGCATTGGTTTTAGTTTTATTTTCATGTTCTTGTTTTTGTTTAACATTATTATTATTATTTTTTTTTGTATGCTGAGGCATTTCTTTATCTTCTTGTATTATTAACACATACATACATGTTCATATACCATATATACATATGTATATATAATCTTGTAGTTAGGTGCACTCGCTTGTCTCAAATTAAAATGAATGCGTTCATTGATCTTGAGTCCCAAAATATAAGACATATGTACGAGTATGTAAATATGTATGCACATAAAAAATACAGTGTCGAACAAAATATATTGGACTAATACTCACTCTCTGGCTTCCACAAATTACATATTTCTCAAATATAAACAAATTACATAGAAATCAGGAGAAACTAATTATTTTATAAAAACATTAGAAACCAAAGTATGTTTTTGAGTCCATGTTCAATTAAAAATCATTTTAACGGCGGCGAAATTAACATACTCTACTCGGCATGGAGAAGTAACACGCAATCAATGATATCTTTACACAATTAATTGAAGCAGAGCTTCAGCATCAAACCCAAGAAAACAATCCCATGCCATAATATTACCTCCGCCATGCTTAACAGTGCCGATAGAGTATCGAACATCTAAGCACCTTTTTTTTGATCGGTGAATTCTTCTCATTCCATCTCCAAATATTTTAAATTAAATTTTATTTATCGAAAAAAAATACGGTGTACCATTGTTTCACTGATCAGTGGACGTGCTTTCGCCCAAATTGTAAACGGTTAAGCCGATTTTTTCTGGAAATAAATGACTTTTTGGCTGCTTTGTAACTTCCCAGCCTACATGCTCGTGCTCTTTTTTCTTCTGTTCACCTGCCTACTTTTATGTTAAGGGCCTAAACTACGCTTGACGCCGAATTTTATGGATTCTTCTTTAATTCGATGAGTATCTGTGAGTCCTCATATCTTGTTGTTGTTTTAGGTCGCCCTCTGCGGTGTTAAGTTTCGATACTTCCAATTTCTTTAAAGTATTTATTCACACCAAATTTTTTAAAATTATTTTTTCTTTGACATAAACCATTTTGCTGCAGGCATTATCACTTATTTTTCACTTTCTTTGAAATTTCGCCGCCACGCAGTTTTTTTTGATCAATTCAAAACAATGTTGGTCTTAATATACGTAAATACGGTGCATGAAAGCGAAAATACGCGGGAAACTGTGTTCCAATATGTTTTGTTGCGGTAAATATTGCACATCCGCAATTATTCACACAAAACATTTTAACAGTGCAATTTTTTTAAGTTTTGTATGTTTTTAGGGAGTTACATCTAGTTAGGAGCCGTAAAAAATTAGGTTTTTCAAACATTTTTTACGAGGAAACATTTAGCACCTTTGAAGAGTAGTCAACAATTTTTTATTTATAAAAATACCAGTTTTTGAAGCTGCTACTACAGCAGATCTCCGGGACCCCTCCCAAAAAAGGCGTTTTGCAGTAACCATTGTTTTTCTGAAGTGAATCATCTGAAATGAAAATATCAAACGGATTTCGTTAAAGTAATATACAATCTTGTGACTAATAGAGGGGATAAGCCAAGAAATTTGCTTGACAAAATGGCGGTTGCTCAAAAAAAAAAATCCAATTTTCCTCCATAATTTTAGTCTTGAATTTCGCATTAAAAAAAAAACTTTTCAAAAGTAACGGAAATGCCTCTATTAATTAGTAGAAAATATTGTTCAGAAGCCCGTGTAAAAATTTGAGACTAATCGGTTCGGCTGTACCCGAGAACTCTTGGGCACCGCGGCTTACCGCTTTCAAATGCTCTGGCGAGTCGTTACAGATATTCGTGTAACTTCCAAAATAACAGTCGGATCGACTTGAAATTTTCAGAGTATTTACTTGAATACGTGTAAACTACGAAAATCGACTTAATCAAAATAGTTCATCTTTATTTCTATGTAATTTTTTTATATTTGAAACGTTATTTAAGGGTACAGGGGGTTTTTTGTTCCATTTTATAAAAATTTGTACAAAATTTATTGAATTTCCACTCTTACTTTATGATTAAATAAAAACCTAGATAAGCACCAGAAGATACAAACTATCCACCTTTAAACCCCACTTATTTAATAGGAGTCAAACCACTCTTGCTACCGAGGTCAAAAACCTAGGTATGATCTTAGAAGAAATTAAACTTATCTGGAACCGCAAAACGATAACCGGGACCCATACTGTCTACGAAGTCACAGTCAAGTGGTCGGCACTCGACCAAGTTCTTCTAGCGGACGGCCTACTTGCACGAGGCCTAAGCCTGTAGCCGCACCTGAAACTCTTCTTATACACCTGTGTGGTAAACCTAATTCGAGCTGCAACGTCATGGGGTTAAAAGAAACTCAGCACTGTAGAAACCGCAGTACGCCTAAATATTATATTAAGCTCTATACAGTATTCGGTAGAGGTGGACTACATTACTTTAGACTTTTGTTTAACAAAAAATGATTTTTCAAAGAAAATTCCAGAGGAATGAAGGGCAAAATATAAAAGTGTTGGATCAAAGATCCATAGCCATTTTAACCGAGTGATCAGAACTCAGTGGAAAGAGGGGCTGTGGAGTATCCTCAGTATTGACATGAGTTAGAAACTTCCTATTCACTATAGCTTGTAAAGACAAAACTCTGCCAAATTCATTATTATATATTCTGCCAGCTAACCTGCTGAGAAATCTTAAATAAACCTTCGACTGAATACTAAATGTTCGTGGGCCTTCGAATAAAAAGTCATACCAGGAAACTGTGAAGCGGACAAACTAGCTAGAGGCAGACTTACAGTAAATTACGGCACACGGCATTTCGTAGGCATAGTTTCCTCGCAAACTACTTGTTAATATCGGCAGATCTGATCTGTCATCGAAGAGAATGTAGTATCTCTGTCTACTAAACTAAAATATTTGATCGCTCTGTGATCGATACTCATGGTAAGAGAGTGGTCTACTTCCTTAATGACTTTTTACGCAGCTGGACATAAGAGATGGTAGAACACGAACTCAGCTACAATTCGCCCAAAGTTCGGTCCCCAATCGCTTCCTCGATAATTTTGATTTCGATTGCCTGTCTTTGTCATAAAACGCACTAAACTGTTTGAGCTTATACCTATAATATTATAACAAAAAGAAGTGGACCTTTTCACAATCCCATTAGTGGTCCCATAATGGCTCAGCAGGCCTAAGTGATAATCATAATATACATTTATAACGAATTAGGAATTAGTTAAAAAATGTTGAAACCAAATTTAAAATTGATTCTTCAGAAGATTCGTATTTTTTGAACTTTTTTGAATCTTTTCTGGTCCAAAGTACGTTAGAACCAGAAACCGAAGAGAGAGCCTCTCGAAATTGATACCGATCATATCAGAATGACGAGGAAAGTTGATTTAGCCATGTCCGTCGGTTTGTACGTTAATTGTCTCTCAATTTTTGAGATATTTCGACCAAACTTAGTACACAGGTAGACTGGTATATTTAAGCGATCATAGATTGTATCCGGCCAGCTCGAACATTATTAGAACATTATTGAGATTTAAAGTCATAAGCCCCTCAAAAGGGCATCTAAGAATATAAAATTTGGCATTCTGTTGCTGATAATGATCAATATACCGATTTTTTCAGATATATGATTTTGGATCATAAATCCGTTAATAAAACATCTGAGGAAGGAAAATTTGGTATTCTATACCCGTATATATATACCTATAAATAAACATTGTCACCGAAAATTATCGTAAGCGGAGGGGCATATCATGCAGCCCCCTTTAACCTGTTTTTCAGATACGAGAATTAATATTTAATCCTGAAATTAATTATTACAAATTTGAAAAATGAATAAAATATAAACATTTAAATACAAGAAGGAAGTTAGAATAGGTTAAAATTAAAACAAAAAATAAAGGGAGAAAATCAACTCTAAAAATTTTTAAAGTTTCCAAAATAAACCAATAAATCAATAAATAAATAAATGAGTACATACTTTAGCGCCACACTGTTCATATTTATCAACTTACTAGTATACATACATATATCTCCATATGAATGCAAACATAAAACTTCCTGAATCTGGGTGTGAGAAAGGGGCGTTCCGCATGCAAGCTTTCGCTGGACTCTCATTTGACATTATTCCTCTCCGCCCAAAATTTAAATTATTGAAAGCACATTGCCATACAATAATTTTCCGGACTGCCACAAGAACGTAAATGCACAAACACACAACTGCCACATATACTACACTCGCTCATTGCACGCATTGTTGCCGCATTCTCTTATCGGGCGCAATAAATCTTGATACGCTGTCATGTTCTGTCTAATTAGTAATATGTCAATAAACTTATTGAATTTTTGAATAGGGGGTACATACATGAGTATTGTTGCCTAGCAAGTCACTTTCACACACATACATATATACCCATTTACATCCATACATACATACATATATCTGCATAACTCGAAACACTTCATTGTGCTGTTGCATGTTGCATGTTGCATGTGACCCATTCACAATGCCAAACTTCAGCTGCACTTTTGTTGTCCTCTTTGATATTCGAGGAATTCAATTTTCACTGCACTCAATACTATACGTGTATGTTTGTTGTAGGAGAACTTGTTGTTGTTGTTGCCTCAATTTCCCTTCATTATCGTCTATAATCTACATTTATCAGCGCTTGTTTTGTACGCTTGCGTTTATCAATTTTCACTAGAACTGTCACAAGCAATGTTCATTGGCATCTGTATTGCAAGGCAATGCTGCAGTTGGTTATGCAAACTGGTTAGGAAAATTACTAGTTTACTACTAGTACATACTAACAGTAGAGGCAGGAGTCTGTAAGGTAAAAAATTAGTGAAAGTAACAAAACTATTATTTAATGCCTTATTTTAATTATTTTTATTTTATTTGTTAATTTTTAATACTTTTTTAAAGACTAATTTAGACAGATAGAAATTTTGGTTCATTTTGAACTAGTATAAGTCTAGTATACCATAGTTCTGACCGAAATATATCGTAAACGATTTCGTAAGAAATTTTCAACTTAATATTACTAATTTTTTATGTAAAAATATAGTTGATGGAGTAGTTGCGCTAGCATCTCATACTAGTCTCAAAATTATATTTGACTTACTCATATTATTACCGGGAATAGTCCACATGCATACTACACATACTAATTTATGTTTGCTTGTTTTCAGTTAATACAAGTACACGTTGATTTTGACTCAAATTATTGTAACATTAAATTAATATATTTATGGCTACCACAGAGAGCACAGGAAATTGGGGTCATTTAAACACGACTCCTTTTGGCAATTATGCCAAAGACGTAAGAACTAAAGGTTTTTGATTAAACAATAGGAAATATTAAAATTTTGTTTACTGAAAATTCTGAAATTTTTTCAAAGTAATAGAGATTTTGGGAAAATCAACTTTTATGGGCTGGAAGTCACCTCCCTATGTACAATCTATATGAACTGCTGACAAAGCAAGAAATAAAAGAATTTTGTCAACCAATAGCCATTGAATAAGTCTCTGATATATCACTTGTGATAGGCCTTGTCGAAAATTATATTGACAATCAATATGTAACGATCTATGCTTACCATACATACCAAAATCATACTTATTTTCGTCAATTCATTGGTGGCTCCTTCCCCGTACAGAACGTGTTAACTCTGGGTAAGCTCAACCAATTGTAATTTATAAAAAAATCATATAATATTTTCGCATTTAAAATTTGAAAGTGAAAGTGTAAATTACATTTAATGAAAAGTTACCAATCTGATAAAAAACTTCATATGGATGAGTGCATAAGTTCGTGCCCGATTTCAAGTGCAAACTAAAATTGAAATTTTTTGAAGAAAGCGCTTTTATTAATCAATTATGTATTCGCCATCTTGTTCGGCAATCCACTCCCAACGTTCAACCAATTTACGGACGCCTGATTCATAGAAATCGAGCGGTTTCTCGTTGAAAAAGGTGTCAAGGTGGTTTTTGACGTCTTCCACATTTTTAAATTTTTTTCCATTCAAATTGTTCTGCAGCGATCGAAACAAATGATAATCAGAAGGTGCAATGTCGGGTGAATATGGGGGATGCGGCATGATTTCCCAATTCATCTCCTTCAGTTTGGCCAGGGTCGGTTTTGCAACATGTGGCCTGGCGTTGTCATGATGGAAAAGAACTCCTTTGCGATTGGCCAAAATCGGACGTTTTTCATCAATTGCTATCTTCAATTCGACCAATTGCTGACAATACTTGTTGGCAGTGATCGTTTCTCCAGCTGGTAAGAGCTCAAAATAGATCACGCCTCGGATATCCCACCAAATGCACAGCAGTACCTTCATCGGATGCAATCCACCTTTCAACATCGGTTCCGTCCCTTCGTGTGCCTGTTTCCATGTTCTTTTGCGTTGAACATTGTTGTACAGGACCCATTTTTCATCACCAGTCTCGAGCCGATCCAAAAAAGGTTCGTTTTTGATCCGTCGAAGCAAAGAAATTGCTGTTGACATACGGTCCACTTTGTTCTTTTCACTCAACTGATGTGGCACCCATGTATCGAGCTTCAAAGTGTACCCAACCTTTTTTAAACGACGAAACGCAGTTGATTTGTTGACGTTCAATTCACTGGCAACCTCTTCCGTCAAAATACGTGAGTTATTCGCAACTGAAGTCCTTAGAACATCGTCATCAAGCTCAGAAGGCCGTCCACTGCGAGGTTGATCTTCGAGGTTAAAATCTCAAGAACGAAATTTCTCGAACCATTTCTTTCCTGTGCGGAGTGCTGGAGCACGGTCCAAATAAACTTCGCGAATATCTTTAGTTGCAGCGCCCACTGTTTTTCCTTTGCGGAATTCGTATAACATAATATGACGCATATGATCTTTTTCGTTGTTCATTTTCCATGTGTCTTTTCACTAAGCAACTCAAATCAAAATGAAGTTATTTTATGCTTGATTTACAGTTCGGACTGTCACCTTTCCAACGATGTATAATATGTATATATTTCTTTCACGAGCGCCACTCTCAAACGATTCGTACGGCATCCAGCGGAATCGGGCAATAACTTATGCACTTTACCGAAATACTTAAAAAAGTGAAATTAGTTAAGATGATAGAGTTAGAATTCAAGTTCTAAGTGCAGAAGGTAAGTCTCCGGCCAATTTGGTGGGATGTTCGCGGTGCGTGGTCCAATGTGCTAACAGGCGATTTGTGGAGATGAAATCCCACAATAATAAATGAAAAAGCGGAAAGCGTCTAACCAGTAAACTAGAAGACCAAATACTTATACGCGAATCTCTCAAGGATCGCAAAAAATCTTCTTCTGCCCTTGCAGCTGTCCTTTCGGATGAATTTAGTAAACCAGTTAGTGCTCGAACAGCTAGAAGAAGACTTCTGGAAGCAGGGTTAAAAGGATGTAAAGCACGAAAGAAGCTGTGGCTCTCATAAGGGAATAAAAAAATCGTTTGGAATGGGGTCGCCGATACCAACATTTCACGGAAGAAAATTGGTCGAATGTTCTGTGGTCTGATGAATCAAACTTCGAGGTAAGCTTAGTTAAGATTGTCTTAAAGTATTAACAGCCATAGCTACTTACCCTAGAGCAATTTTGAAGACATAATATGTACCTTATGAAAATATTATTAGAGATAACAACAATGTTTTGTTAGATTTTCGAGATTTTATTCCTTTATCTTAAAACGGAAGATTAAGGAACACAGTATATCTTCAAAAACTGAATTAAAGAATTCCTTAATTAAGGAGTGGTACGCTATAAGTGCGGTATTAAATCGAAGGGTGGACCTATTAAATATTGATGTTATTATCACTAATTCATTGTATTTTCACTGTTTTACTAATAAAAGTTCATTAATTCACTTGTTAAAACAAAAAATTCAGTAATTAATGGGGTGCCTAATACTTTTGGCAAAGGCTGTATATGGGGTCACGAGTTTGATATGGAAATCAGTCAAACTGACCTCAAGCAGAAAAAAAAACACTTCTCTGTTTTCTTTTTTTTTCAAATTAAAACCACCATATTTACCTGGTATGGCTCCAGACGACCTTTATCTCTTTCAGAAACTCAAATTAGGGCAACTACGTTAACTGAGGTTGATTTCAGAAAATGCATACTGATAATTAAATTTTTGATATAATATTTTAATGAAGTTTGTCTGAACCAGGGAATATTTGGATTTCTTTTTCAGTTATTTTCAGTACGAAAAGTAATAACCAGTCAAATAGTTGCTTAGAAGACTTAATAGCTTTAGAAGATTCATCCAAGTCCGTGTGCTTGAATGGAAACTATCCCTCAGCTTTGACATATTCCAACCAAACTTGGTACACAGATGGACTCGACCAGTTGTTGGAACCGACATCATCGGACCCTTTATAACATAAATGGGATTGATTTTTCAAATGTGAGATTTTGGGTCATAAATATGTCAACATCTAAGAAAATGAAATTTAGTTTCTACAGATGTACTATATACAAATTAACATTGTCAGAGAATATTATCGAAATCGAAGTACTAAATCATTTGGACCCCATACAACCGATATGTAATATTTGTGGATTTGGGTCGAAACTCCGTCAAAACGTCACTTGTTAGTTTATCCTAATCGAATTGGTTGGTTGGTTGGTTGAAGTGGCTGCCGGGCATCAGCACACCCAGGCCCCAAACGGGCCCATTGTTATACCACTGAGGATCTCAAAGACCCCCAACCGCTAATCAAACCAGTGTGTGGAGTTTGAAAAACTGAGCTGTTAGACCCCGCTGTCTCGCTCAGATCTCCAAAGATTGCCGCCCCTAGAGACTTTAACGTACTCCTTCAAAGTGCGGGACATTCGCAAAGAAAGTGCTTTAAAGTTTCCGGTGTTTCTTCCTATCTGCAACTTCTGCAGAAATCATTAAATGGCACGCCCAATCTGTCTGCGCGCCTGCCCCATAAGATATGTTCTGTAAGAAGACCTATAACTGTAAACAAATCCTTTGTTTTCAGCTCGTTAAGGTCACTTGATTTTCTATTGTTCCATTCTGGCCATATCGTCCTGGCCACATTACATGTGTTGAGACTTCTCCATTTTAAGTTGACATCATTAATGAATAACTCTCTTTTATTGAGCTTACAAGCTTGTATACATGCCCAAACTCTTCCATGATGGCGAAAGTATAAGTGAAGTGCCCTGCCTTGCAAGCTCGTCCGGCATCTCATTACCCGATATGTTACTGTGACCAAGAACCCATAACAGGTTCAGAGAAAACTGGTTAGCCATCACGTTACGTGATCTGCGGCAGTCCTCCAAAGTTTTAGGACGCAAGGGCTTGGATGCGATTATCCGAAAGTACCACTGATCTGAGACAGTTGACAGTCTCATGTATAGCCATCAATTCTGCCGGAAAAACGCTACAGTGATCCGGTAAGCGAGCAAGCGCCGTCCCAAAGGTTTCTATCCGGGATAACTACCTTGAAGTTTGTCATGAAGTCAGTAAATGATATGCAGTAATCTGTTTTATGCGGTATACGGAATCTTCTAGCGAGTGTGCCCTTTGTTTATAACGATCCATTCAGACACCTTTTGCAGCCTTACCGCGGCGGAAACAGCGTTGGGCATGCCCATTATGTCAACGGGGAGTAGATCTAAGAGAACATTTATTGCCTCAGTTGGTGTAGTACGAAGTGCTCCGCTGATGTTCAGGAGCCCTGCCCTTTGTACTCTCTCAAATTTGGAAATTGTTGACTTTTTCTCAAGTATTGGACACCAGATTACAACCCCATAGAAATATATAGGCCTAACAACTGTAATATAAAGCCAATGCACTATTTTGGGTGGCATGACCCATTTCCAGCCTAGCGCTCCCTTGCAAGTATAGAGGGCAACGGACGCCTTCGCATCCTTTCCTCTAAGTTCTGTGACCAACTTAATATTCTGTCTAGGATGAGTCCCACGTATTTCGCAGACTTAAAAATGCACACGTCCTTTCCTGATATGTTTGGTGTTGTGAACTTGGGAATTTTATACTTCCTAGTGAAAAAAACGAGTTAAGTTTTCTCTGGGTTGATGCTTAACCCAGGATCAATGACCCACTTTTCCATCCTCCTCATTCCGCTTTGCGTAATATCGCTCAGGATTTGTGGGAATTTTCCATTCACTAACGCTATGACCCTGCAGCCTCCCTACTCCTCCGTGTACCTCAGCAGTTGTTTCACTGCCAAGACCCATAGAAGAGCCGAGAGTACTCCACCTTATGGAGTTTTTCTGCAAACATACAATACCTAAGTGCCGTCATCCCTGCAATCTCAGATCTTACAACCCCGCATCTGAGCATTTGGCGTATAAAAGAAATCACTCGACGGTAGAGTCCCAGGCAAGTCAAGGCATCAAAGCTGAATTCTTTGATGGAGATAGATTTCTCAATTTGAAATACTACCGTGTGCAGCGCTGTCTCCGTTGATCCGTCTTTCATATGGACGTGTTCGTTTTTCGAGAGATTATGATCCATATTAGACCTGATGTGAAGTTTAATGAATCGTTCCGCTACCTTAAGTAGAAAGGATGTCAGACTTATAGGTCTAAAATCCTTCGTTTTGCTATGAGTCACCTTCCCACATTTGGTAATAAAAACGCCTTTCGATTCCCTACATAGTTTGGGTATGTAATTTAGACCGAAGACTCCTTTCAAAATAGCATACAGCCATCTGACGCTAATATCCAATTGGTTTTGCGCAAAATATCAACATCATCTAATGGCAAGAACCGTGGAGACTTATTTTTACTTATCCTATCCTACTTAAAAAAGGAATTAATTAACTATAATATCGATATTTCGCTAGAATCACACACATAAGCACCTACTAAGCTATTTGTTTATATTAAACATTATTTACAATACATGGTATTTTAATTAGAACATGATAAACAGAGATTTTATTTTTAAGAAACTTACAAAAGCCGAAAATTGTCAAATTAATTAAAAATCGCCGAATGTTTACACATTTCCAATTATAAGTGGTTGTTGGATTCTTTCGGACTGATAAGTTGATAAATGTCAACAAATAGAAGCGATATATATAGAGGAAGGCATGCATGTTTACATATAAGAATATATGTAGAGAAACGGCATTTGTGCTGACAAAACATAAAATGCGTTAACTTCACACCCACTCCAGTGGTTTTGTTGGTGATAATGAGACTGCAACAACGCGAACACCCCAAACATTGGTCAAGTAAAAAGGTCGTTCGGTTTTTATCTAAGAGATGGCGTTATTGTCCATAGTACTAGTGTTACGTGTCGCATCATGTCATACTATACGGCGCTGAAAACCTGTTTATTCGCGCTAAAAGTTTGCCTTTGACAGTTTTTCGATTGATTGACTCAGTGCGTTGTGAGCGCTTGTCAAATATAAATTTTACAATTTTTCTTCGATCAAGGCAAAAAAACAGCCAAAGCGGCTGAAAAAATTATTTTAGTATATGGGCCTGATACTGTAAACGAGCGTGTAGCACAAAAGTGGTTTGCTAGGTTCCGTTCCGGTAATTTCGATGTCAAAGATGCACCACGCGTCGGGAGGCCTGTCGTCGAAAATTGCGATAAAATCATGGAAATAGTGGAAACTGACCGTCACGTGAGCACTTATTTAATTGCTGATGAACAAAAGTTAAGCCAGAAACCCGTTTGGAACCATTTGCATAAACTTGGATTCAAAAAGAAGCTCGATGTTTGGGTGTCACACGAACTAACGCAAAAAAACATGATGGACCGAATTTCCATCTGCGAATCGCTGCTGAATCGCAACAAAATCGACCAATTTCTGAATTGTTTGGTGACTGGCGATAAAAAGTGGATCACTTACGACAATGTCAAGAGAAATCGGTGGTGGTCGAAACGCGGTGAGCCGGCGGAAACGGTGGCCGAGAGAGGATTGACGGCCAGGAAGGTTTTGCTGTGTGTTTGGTGAGATTGGCAAGGAATCATCTACTACGAGCTGCTCCCCTATGGTCAAACGCTCATTTCAGCCCTCTACTGTCAACAGCTGGACCGCTTGAGGTCAGCACTCATCCAGAAGTGGCCATTTTTGATCAACAGAGGCCGAATTGTGTTCCATCAGGACAACGCCAGACCACGCACGTCTTTGGTGACGCGCCAGAAGCTCCAGGAGCTCGGATAGGAGGTCCTAATGCACCCTCCTTATAGTGCGGACCTAGCACCATGTGATTACCATCTTTTCCTGTCCATGGCCAACGCGCTTAATGGTGAGAAGCCTGTGAAAATTGGCTCTTCGAGTTTATTGCCAATAGGGACGCAGGATTCTCAGAGAGGAGTATAATGAAGTTAGCATCTCCTTGGCAACAAGTTTACGAACAAAACGGCGCATATTTGACTTAAATCGGACAAATGTACACAAAGTTATCATATTTTGAAAAATCATTAAAAAACCGAACGAACTTTTTACTTGACCTAATATAGGTATATAATGAATGTTTTTTTGCGGACATATGTACACGCATATACATAGATATATTTGTCTATTGATTTATTGCTGAGTGTGAACAGTTTTATGGTGTTTAACACTTTCGAGCAGAGAGCGGGCGTGCTTTTCTATACATACATGCATACAGATGTATGTGCATATACACACAAACAAAATGTACATATATCAGAAAATAAATAGTATGTATATTTATATTTTTTCTTTGTTTATTTGTCTTATCTCAGGCAAGAAAAAAATGTATCCTCATCAAGCAGACCAAGCGAGCTTCGTCTATACTCTTGCGATAAAGGTTGAATAATTTTTTTATTTACTTTCTTTATTAGCTTCATACGCACAATTTTTTTACATAATTCTTTTTCATTTCACTCTTCATCTTCTTCCTTTTCGCTTACACAATTTTTAACACCCGCTTGTGACATAAACGCTTTCTTGCGTGTTGCGATAAATATCTCATGCGATGCGGAGTGTTTGCTTAGGCACTCGCCTGCCGAACAAATTAATTTTCTACGAATCTCAACGACATTTAGCGGCTATTAAAAATGCTATTATTCATTTACTGATTAAAATCGATTAATGCCATTGGACTGTGTAGATACACACAAACATAAACACACCACTCTCTAAAGAATTGATTATTAAAAATATTTTATTTATGATTTTTTTTTTTAATTTGTAGCCGCATGCCATGGCATGGTAATCATAACATAATAATCTCAAAATGCAATTTACTAATAGTGACAACGGTAAAAGGGTGCTGAAACATAATGCAATTAAAAAAAAAAAACAAAAACAAGGTGTGTGCCCATCACCTTTTCCATTTGAGATAAGACATTCTTTAACGTATTTATCTTTGATTTCGGTTTTTTTTTTTTTTGTTTTAAAAGGTAATTTGATATATTAATAACCAGCATAAATCAATATAAATTCTCTTCTACCCTAAATCATGTAACTGTAGTTTGAGTTATGAGCGTATTTCATAATTTTGTCACGAATTAACTCCTCATTTGGTTATTTTACCATCCATAAATTCATCTTTTTGTGCATGGAAAAGGGTTAACTAGTTTGTTTTCTCACGTAGCTTTCGGTTATTTAGTTTTTTATTATTTATAATCTAAAATATGCAATGTGGAAAATTTAATTTATTATAAGAGATTTATGTATTAGCCAAATTACTTTTGATATCTCATTAAAAGCATTAAAATTAATTTCATAAATTGATGAATTTATTATCGGACGTCAAAGAAATATCATAGATACAGTTCTGCAATAAATCTACCGTTTTCATAAATGACTGTCTTTTAACTAAAACAACAGTTAACACTAAAATCATATTTTTGTGCGCATAACTCCCAACCATGAGTTGAGTTGTGTTGAGTTGATGCGGCTGCTGTTATAAGCACACTTAGGCCAATAGGCCAATTGTGATACCGCCGAGGCTCCAGCCCCCACCTGCTCAGATGACCGAACCATTTTGTGTGCCTTATAAAGGCAACGTGATTTCCAATATTCGCGAGACAGTCGCAGAAATGTTTCCCAAGGAACTTGTGTCGCGCAGATGTCAAGGCTGGACCGAGGCAGAGGTAGTGCTCGATGGTCTCCTCTTCTTCTTCGTCCCTGCAGCTGCGGCAAAAATCATTAGAGTGATATGCCATGCTTTTCCCGTGTAGCCATTAAACAGTATCCAGTTATTATGCCCGTCATATTGCTAATGGAGGGCCGGTCCAGAAGAGTAAGATGTTTTTATTTTCTCGCGTCCAGCTTCGGCCATGATCTCGTTCAATCATCTTGAGTCAGCTTCTCTGCTAAAAGCCAGTTTAAGCATTTACTTTACCATGGACAGAGCTAAACTAGCATCGTGTGCATGTTTTATTGTGTGTAGAAGGTTTCCTTCGCTCACTAGTGCGTCCACCATGCAATTGCCTGTGATGTTCCTGTGTCCAGGGCAATGCTATATTTAGGAGAGAGTTTGTTGAGAAAGTTCCTACATTTTATGGCCACTTTTGACGTGGTGTTATTACATTGAAGAGATCTGATTGCAGTTTGACTGTGGGAGTATATTATAACCGATGGTCCTGCAACCGTAGATTTATGAAACCACTCAGCGGCCTCCATGATTGCAAAGAGTTCCGCTTGGAAAACGCTACGGTGGTCTGGTAGTCTCATGCTCCTGTTCAGTGAGAGCATGGGAGAATAGATTCCGCTGCCCACTTTTCCAAAAGGCCAACCATACTATGTAAAAGTGTAATAAATAATCACGTTGTCGTAACTACTAGTTGAAGTTTGCCGGTTTTACTAGTAGATGTCGCTAGCAATATGTATAAATTTCTATGATTTGGCATGAATGTAATTTTTTTCTATTGACATTAACCTACAAAAATACGTAAGTCACATTCCGCCAAAATAATAGCGTCATATTTGTTTACCTCAGTGAATATGTCGAGTTTCGTTCCAAGTAAATCGCATTTGCGGCATTCGTTGCTTTTCTTATTTCATCAAAAGCTGGTAGAAACTTATGGTGAACATGCTGCAGTAATTAGAACATGTGAGACATGGTTTCGTCAATTTAAATGTGGAGATTTCGATTTGACAGACAATGAACATCCTGGTGCAGCGAAAAAGTTCGAAGACGAGGAATTGCAGGCGTTATTGGATTTTGATCCAACCCAATCGCAACAAACATTGACAGAAACACTACATGTGACTAGAGGAGCAGCAATTTGCCAAGCCATGGGAAAGATCCAGAAGTATGGAAGATGGGTGCCACACCAGCTGAACGATAGACAAATGGAAAATCGAAAAACCGTTTGTGAAATGCTGCTTCAACGATTCGAAAGGAAACCTTTTCTGCATCGAATTGTCACGGGGGACGAAAAATGAATTTATTTTGAGAACCCGAAGCGAAAAAAATCATGGCTTTCCCCTGGTGAAGCTGGCCCATCGACTGCAAGGCCAAATCGCTTTGGCCGTAAGACAATGCTCTGTGTTTGGTGGGACCAATGTGGTGTAGTGTACTACGAGTTGTTAAAACCTGGTGAAACGGTGAACACGGATCGGTACCGACAACCAATGATCAATTTGAATCATGCGTTGATCGAAAAACGGTCGGAATGGGCCAGGAGACATCTCATACTGCTAAACTAGTGAAAGACACATTAACAACACTTAATTGGGAAATATTATCGCACCCGCCGTACTCTCCAGACCTCGCCCCTTCCGACTATCACCTTTTCGCATCGAAGGGACACTCCCTTGCAGAGCAGTGCTTCGCTAATTTTGAAGAAGTCGAAAAATGGCTTTTTGGAAAGGTATCCATAATTTGCCTGAGAGAGAGGCGAAATGTATAGCAACCAATGGTCAAAATTTTGAATAAAAAAATTTTGAGATTCCTTTGAAAATTAAGTGTTTTCTTTATCGAAAAAACCGGCAAATTTCAACTAACACACCTGGTATATGAGAAGAAAGTTGAAGAAGTTTTCACACCAAATGGCTAAATTGTCTAGACGCCTTTTGTCGAATGTGATATATGACATAAAAAGTCTTACACCATCGGCAAATAAAAAGATATTTGTAAAGCATTCATTTACGGAAGATCGGGCTGAGATGGCTACCTTGAGGAACTCCTGATGAGACATTCATTAATTCATACCAAAGTGTTTTTAAATGCCATACTTTGGTTGAAAGCACAGAAGATCTAGTTTATGGATGAGAATTGAGTGATTAACACTATCGAATGCTTTACTGAAGTCGATGTAGATAACGTCAGTTTTCTATTAACCCTAAGGCTTTAGAGATATGTGACACAAATTCAAGCTAATTTCAAAGTGTTGATTTCCCTTTACAAAACCCGTGTGGCAATTGGATAGTAGTGAGCAGATCGAAAACGTTATCTGACTAGTAATGATTGCCTCAAAAACCTTTGGTAAATGGGATATTTTTGCAATACCTCTACGTATATAATTCTCAATATTAGACCTATAACCACTCTTATGTAAATTTCTTACTTATGCTGAATATGTGTATATATACATATGTACAATCAAATAATAATAATGAAATCCCTACTTTTACCTAAGCTTAACATAAAAACTAAATATTTCACCTGCACTCAACGGAAAGTATAGATCTTACAATACGATGTAAGGATGTACACGTATGTATGTATGTGAGAAATAATCCTTACAATTTCCTTTCAATATGATATTTAATCTTACTTTAGCATTGTGCTTATATATATTATTGTTTTCATAAATATACATACATATATACATACATTTGTATATATTGATAACCCCCAGAGATCACTGACACTAATAATGTATGAAACAAAAGCAATCAATACATTTCTGTTTATTTCCTCTTACACCGGAAACAGCAGCCACAACAATAATAACTACAAACAAAAGTAAAACAATGGTTAACAGCCATGTTTGCCATATTATCCTTACATAAAATATACTCACCCATACATAAATACATACCTATTACATATTTATTTACACAGGTCTCTGCTGTAGCAAATAGTACACATACATATGGTTAATGGTGCAGGTGTGTCTGTATGTGAAATATCTATATAAATCTGCGGAAAGGATGAGTATATGCAACACATGTGAATGTATGAATGGAGCATTTTTAACAATAATCCCACTTAAACATCACTTACATGTAGGCAGATAAATACATATGGATATATGTATGTAAGTGTCAGTAAATTTACGAAGGTGGTTGGAAAAAAAATTATATATTTTATTGAAAATCCACAATTTAGATCAAGTACTCCACAGATTATACGAAAACTTGGAGCTTTTTAACAATACTAATAGTAGAATAAATATTCTAAATTTTATTTTTATATTTTTATTTAAAAATCAGTTGTTTAACCATTTCGATTAAATAAATTTTAACATTTATTGAGAGTCTAAAAAAAATAATCAGCAAAAAGAATGTTATTTTTCTAAGAATACTCGAATATATTCGAGTCAAGAGCTCGTCCGCCATGAAATACAAATCTACTATGTCATGTGATAGTCTAAGTATTATATATCAATTTTTATATCAAATTATTCAACTAACTCTCGATGTGGTTTGCCCGTCTGTCAGCATTACTTACGTTCAACAACAATAATTACCTCACCAACTATTTCTGAGGATACATCTTCCTCAATATATCATTTGATGAATCTAAAACATTCCTTTAGTTTTGGTTCATATATGATTCCTCTGTATTTGCCTTTAACTCAACTCTTTAATTTCTCTCTCAAACAAGGTGTGTTCCCTATAATACAATACTAAGTACTAGTCTTTTATAGTACCCTTAGTAAATAGTGGTTATAGGTATAATATTGAGATTTTGCAAAAATATCCGATTTACCAAAGCTCTTTGAAGCAAACATTACTAGTCAGATAACGTTTTCCATCTCTTCACTGCTATCCAATTGCCATCACGGGTTTTGTAAAGGAAAATCAACACTTTGAAACTAGCTTGAATTTGTGTCACATATCTCTAAAGCATTAAGGGTTAATAGCAAACTGACATTATCTATACCGACTTAAGTAAAGCATTCGATAGGGTTAATCACTCAATTCTCATCCATAAATCAGATCTTCTGGGCTTTCAACCAAGATTTCTCCAATGGGTTTCCTCGTATCTCTGCAATAGAACACAACATGTGACTTTTAAAGACACTTTATCTGAATTAAATAATGTATCAACAGGAGTTCCTCAAGGTAGCCATCTCGGTCCTATTCTGTTTCTGTTATTTATAAATGATATATCTTCCGTAAATACAAATATCTTGTTATGCTCGTATGACGATGGTGTAAAACTTTTTATGTCATATACCTCATTCGGTGAAAGGTGTTTGTTACAAAATGGTCTAGACAATTAAGCAATTTGGTGTGATAACAAGGACGTGCCTTTAAACCTTCTGTGTAAGACCATGTGATTTTCACGAAGACTTGCTTTAGACTGCAGTCTAGAGCAAGTCTTCAACTTTGTGGCTTTGGGAGCTATGATATGTATCGTTTACCTAGGCAGGTTAGGACTTTACTATTAAAGTCATCTCAAATACATAAATTATGAATGGAATGAACCTTTTCGCCGATTATGTTACAATTTTAAATTTAATTACAGCATCTTCGATCTCTCAGATCCACTTTTTAGCATCAAAAAAGCTATTCTTGCTTCTCTCAATAATTACGTTTTAAAATTTCTTTAATTACTGAATTTCAGCTGTTGAATAATTATTTTTTCTGTAGGCGAACAGTTTAAAATCTCGACATTTAACAAACGACGCTTCCCAATCATGACTCAGCATATTCTGTACGCTATGCGGATATCGCCTCTCGTGTTGGTGGGGCGGGTGGAGGTTATTCGTTGAGCCTATTATTATATTATTGTATATATAATTATATGTTATATTATATATTATATTATATATTATGCTGTTCACTTGATCAAGTTATTCTAATATATTCGAAGTAAGCTCTATTTAATAACCTACTTAACTGCGACGAAAAAAAAAAAAAAAAAAAACAAAACAGAAGTGCTAATTTTGGCAATGACGAAGTCTTTATATCTTTTAATGAACTTGTCAAAATTATTGCAAAATTCGAAATTTGGTATATGTAGATGATTTTCAGGGTCAGTATTTATTTGAATTCATGTGTGGAGAATATTAAATTTCATGCTTTTAAAGGTTTTTTTGATGTTTCTTGATCCAAAATCTATTATGTGAACAAATCGCTTATATGGGAGCTACATAATATAATATACTCCGAATTCGATGATTTTCGCTGCCAATATTTATTTGTATATTTGTGTGTAGGATACCAAATCTCACGATTTCATAAGCTTTTTTTTCTGAAATAAATGCATAATACCCAGCCTAATATCTGAAAAAATCGGTGTAAGAGAGCTGCCTGGTTCCGAAAATTATATGTTCCGACCACTTCTTTTTTGTACCAAAGTTTGGTTGAATATCTCGAGCTGAGGGACCAGTTTGCGTACAAGCAGACCTTAGTTAAATCAACTCATCTCGTCTTTCTGATCCGATCGGTATAAATTTTTATGTGTTTATCTCTTCTCCTTCTGGTACTCCCATACTTCTCACCATAGTTAATATCACGTACAAGAAAGGTATACAAATAAATCTAAAATACAACAGAGTACTAATAATTATTTTCCTTAAATATCTTCTCTGGATGAAGTCTTCGCTAGGTATTGGTAGTACACTGTGAGAGAAATATGGTAAGCAAAAAGATGGGGCTCATAACGAAATGTTGATTATTCTGAGTCACTCGAGTTATTGTAAGCTGATCGTTAATAAGACTCTGAATGAGATAATACTTATGATAATCTAACAGCATAAGGAGATACTTTGAGAAAATTAAGCTCCGGATTTAGCATGATATTTAAACTATTTCCAATGAGATTTAGAGTTGAATCACACGTAGTTAAGCTTTACATTTAATTAATCAGGTCAGCCAAAAATTTCTATATACCTATAAGTGCCTCTACTACTGTTGACTTATACCTTTTTCCCATTAGCAACAGGTTTTTAAACTCTTTTGGTATACAGCCATATTTACGTAAAGTATATTGGCGGCCGCGATAGCTGAGTGGTTAGCATTGCGTACTAACATTCGGAAGGCTCGGGTTCATATCCAAGTGCCAGCAACATCTAAAATTCAGTAAAATTTTCTAATTGCGGTCGCCCCTCGGCAGGGAATGTCCACCCCTCAGAGTGTATTTCAGACATGAA
Organism: Ceratitis rosa; assembly: GCA_037013455.1. Taxonomy (NCBI): domain Eukaryota; kingdom Metazoa; phylum Arthropoda; class Insecta; order Diptera; family Tephritidae; genus Ceratitis; species Ceratitis rosa. The sequence goes on from JAWMAG010000004.1 coordinate 27,527,873, forward strand.
TTAAAAGGCTCCTCGAAAAAAAAACCATCATCCGTTCGGAGGCGGTTTAGTATAAACTGTAGGCCCCTCCATTTTGTTGGAAAAACATCAAGACACAAAACCACAAATTGGAGGAGGAGCTCGGCCAAAAATCGCTTCAGCGGTTACAAAGCGCCAATTTTATATATATTGTACAGCCGTGTGGTTAGCGGTCGTCCCTCCAGAGGCAATGAGCCTGCCCGTATAACAGACCTTCTATTTTTGGCTCATTTGTGGACATCATTCGAGTAAGCTGCCCATGGTGCTTGAAAGAGTTGAAGAACTTTCATGTTAGTGACTGTGGAAGCATTTGTGGGTCATATTGGCTCATCTTGCAGAAAAGCAAGTCTTACAAAACTGTAATTTTTAAGTTCATTGTACTATAGGTATACTATAAGTGGTATTATCCCTGCGCAGTTTTATGTTAGTTTAGAATTATCCACGTGCTGGCTCAATAATTTTTTTTTTATTAAGTACAAACCTGGTAAGGCCACACACAGCAGTCAAGAGGATCTTAGGCCCATAAGCTTGTCATCCTTTTTAGTTAAATCACTGCTATTTTTCTCTCTAAAACAACTGGAACTACCATAACCATGCTGAATAGCTTAGTTGCATTAATTGGCAAGCCTTTTAACGAAAATGAATCTTGCATAGTTGACTTCTGAGACTGCCTTAGAGAATTTAGGGGTTAACATCCCACTGATTGTATTAAGAAATCAGCTACTCTTATGTTGAACTATACCTGCGTGCCTGTTAGGATATCAGCTATGCAATTACTTGAGCAGAGGAACGCATAAAGGTGGCGTGCACTAAATTTTGACAGGAACTAACTACGGTGGAATTAAATTCGTTGCATATGCCGATTATATTGCCATAGCACAGGTGTAAGTTTCCGCAAACTCCTAACTGCTATAATCGTTGTGGACTTTGCGTCAGTTTAAATAAAGTGGAAGTTGTCTTATTCACGTAGTGGTGTAAAGTACTAACAATAAACCCACCATATTTAAATGGGATTGACCTAAGCCTCATAAACAAGGCAAATTTACTGGGCGTAGCTTCAGAAAAGAAGCTGAGAAGGAAAGCCAACATAGTAAGCATATATGAGAAGTCCTCCATCGCCCTATATACAAAACATATGTAAAAAAGCCACCGGTGAAAAATGGATGACACCTTAAGATCTGTGACTGGATCTTTTCATCTGCTCTTAGACCGTTACTTTTGTATAGGGTAGCTGTATGGTGGCCTGCGTTAAACGGAGAGAAAAACGTTAACCATCTAAACTGAACGTAAAAATCAGCAGTGGTGCGCTCAAGACCACGCAAAATGAGATTTAAATGTGATTCTCAAAATTTCATCATTTAACATAATGGGTTTTCGAACTCCAGCGCTATTCGCTTCAACGACTAATAAAGATGGATCAGTGGAATAACCTGCGATTAGGACACTCGACAATCCTATAAAGATTCAATTTCATAGGAAGTAGCACAGGCCGCTGTTGTTCAACTTTTACTGGCAGCAATTATATAACACATGTCCCTTAAAAAGAGAAATGGAACAAAAACTTCGATATCCCTATCGACAGTATTCAGATATGTACTGATAGGTCGAAATTTGATGGAAGAGATGGAGGAGGTGTCCCATAGTTCGAGCTCTTCTTCAGGCTACCCGATGATTGTATTGTATTTCATGCTAAAATTTCACCCATTTGACGCCGATTTCTGCAGGAGATGGCCAAACAAAACATATTATCTTTCATATGGGTTCCTGGTCACAAGGACATAGAGGGAAATTGCAAAGCATACGAACTTGCCAGGTGAGGTACATCAAACTGTCCGAATTAAGAATCATACTACATACGGGAATTCAAGACAAACCTGGCCGAAATAGGACCGGAATAGGTCACGCAATATATACTCTCTCAAGGTTGTTAGAATCTTAACAGGTCAATGGAGTTCCCTTCAGGAGATGCTGTAAAAGAACGATTAGGGGCAAGAAACGGGTTCTCATCATGACAATGTGCTTACCTCGCCCCGTATAAAACTAATTTCCAATATCTAGGGGTTGCTTTCATCTATGGTTTTTACAAGATAACAGATATCAAGGTAAATTATATAATGCAATTTGAAAAGGAATCAAGGTGGATAGATAATGGAGCTCTGTGACCACTGACCTAAGTGTATTCATGCTCACACATCGATAGCCACTTCAACCTAACCTGAAATAAGATAAAAGAATGAAAAATTTGACTACTAAATATTTACAAGAGTGATCACGGCTCATAGAAATACTCAAGTTTTTCAAGTTTTATGGATTTATTTATATTTTTTAAAGATCACCCTCATAGGTGCCTTCTTCGTAGGCAATTACTTGTGTGTGGTACATAATATTTATATATATATACAATAAATAAATTATTTTTTTCTGTATGATTTTCCTGCTCTTGAAATACTACTTATACAGGATTTATTCAATACTTACGCACACATATATGTAATTCCTTACATGCACTCGTACACTTAAATATATGTATAATACTTATATTGACAAAAGCACTCTACTGGCGTTGCATTTAAAGCAACCGATACTCACAAATATACCGAATGACAACTAATACTCATAAGCAAGGGTTCCTTTTACAGGAGCAGCCATGTACTTGGAGACACAACAAATGCCACTTTCTATTAGAGTACCTCCATATTCCCTACAAATCGTAACTAAGCTCAACATACCACGCCTCGGCCTCCTCCCACCCCACCACATCGCAACACCCAACCGCTTTTGTGTGTTAATTCCCCCAGCCATTAAGTGTTAAACGTCTGAAATGTTGAAATTGACACGCCGGCGTGCAATTTGTTTTGTCTGTGCGGCTTTCGATACGTGAGATAACCATAGCAGCGACGACTTTTAGATAAACTCCACAATTCGCACAAGTTCAGGCGGCTGTGGTGGCATGGGCAGACAGCTGATCGAACGGCCAACTGGTGACTAGTAGTGAGTGCTATGTGCTTGTCAAAAGCCAATGTTTACTTGAAGTGTTGCGACGGCTTTGAAAAATGTCGGGAGGACGAGTGACTTGTGGTGTGAGCCGCGGTGTGAGTTGCAGCAGCTTCCACATACAAAGTATTGTACTATAAACGTGACACAATGACGGCGAGTTGTGCTGTGAATTTTCGCAATGCGCGTCTTCGCTATTCATTTTGCGACGCGGCAATTCGTTTCGATCTATTCATTCATTCAGTCAGTCATTCATTCATTCATGCGGCAGCCGCTCAACGCAAGTCAACTGGAGCATCAGTGATGAAGAGTTGTCTACAAGCGGAAATATATTATAATATATAAAGGAGTATGCCCTACAGTAACTGGCTGGATATTGGCTAAAAAAACAGTGCTTAAACTGCTAGGACTTCTTGATCAAAATTGAACTAGTTTCCATCAAAAAAACATTTTAATAAAATATTTAATTAATAAAAGTTTTTTTTGTTTTTAAACAAACAGAATACTATAATTGGTACATAACTGAACTATTAATTAATTGGTCCGTTTTGAACTAGTTCGGAACTAGTTTGATAATAGTGTTTTTTTAACGAAAATATAATAATTACGTTGTTGAAAATAACAGATACTGGTATGCAAAAATAACTGACTAGTTACTTGATGCACCAGTTACGAAGTAGTTGTTAACTAGATCATTTGATAGAATGTGTAAGCTTGTATATAGTATGCATGTATATATTGTAACAAATATATACTTATGTGACAAATATGGCGGCAGCTGTTGTCTACCATGGCGTATGCGTTGACACGTACATCTTAACTTCTCATACAGTAAAAGTTTATATGTATTTACTCATATGTCTGGATATGTACTCAGAGAGAACAGAATAGTATAGAAATATATGTGCTTGTAGTGCAAGCATATATTTGTCACTATATTTGTAACAATGACCATGACAATGAATTTAGTATCTACAAATTTTTATTACATTTGCCGCGCAATGTGTAAGTGGGGGCGTATAAGTAATATAATATTTTATTTATTCCTAAGCTTCGCAGAAGTGCACATAAGCCATTTCTCTCAAACACTGCTCGTTTGTGGAGTAACAGAAAATGAGATATTTTGGGGAAAATAATAAATTTTTTTTTGGAGCTAAATTATTGTTTATTTTCAAAGGTATTGAAAACTCAATAGTAGAGTGACGAGAATTGCGTACTGCCATTCTGACGGCCATGTTTCGAGACCTGAGGAGATGGATCGTAATAAATTATTAATTTAACTATTATCTATTTCTTTTGATTACAATTACAAAATTTCTTCTGAACAGATACCCCCTTGGTGTTGCATGGACTTAAGTTTTAAATGGGATACCTTCTTCTTCTACTTTATTCGCGTTGTCACAGCTTACGCGATTATAGCCGAATCAATATTAGCTCGCCATTTTTCTTTTTTCAATGTTTGGCGTCAGTTGGGTATACCCAGTGAACCCAGGTAACTCTCCACCTGAACCTTCCAACGGAGTGGAGGTCTTCCTCTTCCTCTGCTTCCACCATCGGGTACTGCATCGAATACTTTCAAAGCTGGAGTGCTTTCATAGCATCTGTTGGCAAGAGTTTTTCTGCGCTGGATTTCAAGACTAACATTTTTATTGGTGTTGATGCTGGATCCCAGTTAGAAGAAGTTATCTACGACTTCAAAGTTATGACAGTGACGTGGGAGCTGAGTCGCGAATACGATGACTGTTTGTTTGATGACAGGAGATATTTCGTCTTGCCCTCATTCACTACCAGAACCATTGGCTTCGCTTCTTTATCAAGTCTGGAGAAAGCAGAACTCACGGCACGGTTGTTGAGACCAATAATGTCGATATCATCGGCGTACGCCAGCAGCTGTACACTCTTATAGAATACTAGCTTTTACCCGCGGCTTCGCTCGCATTAAATCCATCCAATAAGAGATCATTATAGTACAAACGGATCAATATAAAGAATATATTTTATTGCTTGTTTGACATTATCTATTTGAAAAAATTACAACATGCAATGAAGTTTCAAATTTCAAAGTATACTTCATTGAATCAATACAACAAATATTAAAATATATATGTCACTATAAAGAAAAGAAATAATTCGGAATGGTAACAATTGAAAATATAAAATGCAGATTATTAGTCAAGGATATTTCTATAAACTATATTGTACGTTTTTCCGTTGGGTGCAAATATGTGTAAATTCTGGGCAATAGACACACGCGAACAGGCTACATATAGTTGACCATGAGAAAAGCATGACTTTTCTAAATGCACTCCTGCTACCTGTAATGTCTGTCCTTGTGCTTTGTTTCTAGTTACGGCAAAGCTAAGTTTGACGGGAAACTGAACTCTTTTAAATTGGAATGGAAGGTATGATTACACTTTTTCCTTTACCGACACCTGTTAAAATAGTAGCACCAAGTATATTCTGTCCCAATTTCGTTATCCGAAGTCGTGTTCCATTACATAGCAGAGGAGCATTTAAATTTCGCATAAGCATTACTGGTACATTTAGTTTCAACTGAAGCTTATGTGATGGTACACCCGACAATTCAAGTGAATTTAAAAACTCTACAGGATATGAGGTACTTAATTCTGTATCCATAATTGTATCCATTGATAAATATTCCACCATTTCCCCTTCCACCTCTTTCAAAATGCCATTGTTGATTCTATTAACTACTTCATTTTTGGTGCTAATATTGCTCTTGCGCACAGTCACTGATCACAACCCAAATTCTGTTGCAGTTCGGGAAAAACATGAGCAATGAGATCCACATCATTTTCTACTAAATTACAAAATTCTCTTGAAAGTGATACGCAACCTTCAGCATCAACATCTAAACGACCATCACCAATTTTCAATAACATTTCAGCATAAAGTCCTGAATCCACGTCATTATGAAGATGCACTCTCATATTTGTTTTTAGGCTCAGCTTTTCAACTCTCGACCATAAGCTCGATGATTTTAAGCATACTTGAATTTCATCTGCTGGTGTTCCCCTCTGAATAACAGAAGAAATAACAATGAAGAAAAATTCAAAATAGCTGAAGGTTATATAGTGTTTAGTCTCCATAGTATAGTAAATTGGATAGCTGAAAGTATAGTTTATGAAAGTATAGTGTACGAGAGACCCCCGGTGCCCCTGACGACGATGTAAAAAACCTCACTCTTCTAACACATCCGGTTACCGAGCAATAGGACGTTTTAAATATCACCTGAAACGAAAATGTAATAGGCGCTCAGCAAATAGATGACCAGGCCACCACCATACATGTACGTATGTATGCTTACATTTTATGACCACCATACATGTAGATATGTATGCTGTATACTGTATACTCCCATACACACATACCACACTACTCTCAATGCAACTACAATACATATGTGCCTATACCTATGTATAGTCCCACTCTCTCTCTCTCTCTGTGCATATGGGGCGTTACTTTATGCATGCGTATGTATATGCTCTATTGCGGCTATTGGACAAAAAAGTTTCTTTATTTTATTTAAAAAATAATGTTTTTTATTAAATAAAAAGTAGCCTATGTTCATCCTGATACCTCCAAGAGTATGTGTACAAAGTTTCATGATGATCGGTTAAGTAGTTTTTGCGTGAAAGCGCAGCAAACGAAACGACTTTCGCATTTATAATATTAGTATAGATTGTACATTCTCTATTCAGCTCTGCAGCTCGTATTATTTTCTCCAGCAATAAATTAAAAAAGTCACACGATAAAAGGTCACTCTGTCTGAAACCTCGTTTGGTATCGAACGGTTCGGAGAGGTCCTTCCCGACCCTGACGGACATTTTAGTGCCGTACAAGAGTTTGCTCCGGTCTTGAAACCTTCTGTAAATCGCCGTACCTTTTCTTAGAATTTTCGAGCGTTACCCTTGTCGGCCAGCTTCTTAAGTTCTTCATACTCACGCATCTGCGCCTCTTTCTTTTTTTGTCTGCAGATGCGTCTTGCGTCCCTCTTCGAAACTCAGAGGTGCGTGCGTATCTTCGATGCGACAAGATAGTGATCCGAGTCAATGTTGAGAGCTCGGAACGTACGCACGTCTAAAACTCTGGATACATGTCTTCCGTCTATCACAACATGATCGATCTGGTTGAAAGTTTTTCGAACTGGAGACAGCCAAGTAGTTTGGAGAATTTTTTTGTGCTGGAATCTAGTGCTACAGGCAACCATATTTCGGGCCCCGGCGAAGTCTATCAGCCTCAGCCCATTTGGAGAATTTTCGTCGTGGAGGCTGAATTTTCCGACAGTCGTACCAAAGATACCTTCTTTGCCCACCCTAGCTTTGAAGTCGCCAAGCACAATTTTGACGTCGTAGCGGGGGCTTGGGTGCATATTAGTATGGTGTTGAAAAATTTCGCTTTGATGCGGACTGTGGCGAGACGTTCATCCCCCGGAGTAAATTCCATTACACGGCGATGGAGTCTCTCTCCCACCACGAATCCGGCACCAAATTTACGCTCGTTTATATGGCCTTTGTATTAAATTTCACAAGGACCCATATTCCGCCGTCCTGGTCCCATCTCTTGGATGGCAATGATGTCAGCGTTTAATTTTCAACGGCCCGTTGTGATACCTGATACCGGTTAAAGACATTCCTCTCATATTTCTCATCTTTCAAATTTCTCGAAGACCAAAATTTCCAACAAAACGGTAACAGACCACACAGAGAGATGAGCAGTGAAAGTGGTATTGTTGCACCAGTTCCTCCTCATCTATGTCTCTACAGTTGCAGCAGAATTCGATTGAGAAGCAGACCATCCTTCTACCATACATTCCCCTAAGAGTATGCTAATGGAGGTCGGGCTTAGAAGTAGTTGAGACTTAGGTCCGTTTACTTCGCTCAATGGCCAGATTTGTCTTGCCACGTTGAACGTGGTTTCACTCTTCCAGCTGTTGCTGGTCCTTCTGGTGGAGGCTACTTAGCCGATGAAAACGTTATGTCCACTCCAAGTGCAGAGTTTACCGTTATTGGGACTGTTCTCTATCTGGCCAGGAACTCAAACCCCAGAAGTTTCACGTGAAATTGAGAGTTTGTTTAAGATAACTCACCAATTTATTGCCACCTTTGTGGTGGTATGATTGTATTGGAGGGACATAATGGCAGCCTGGCTGTCAGAATATATTATAATATATTGGATTATAATATCAGAAACGAGCAACAAAGAAGCGGCTTTCATTTTGGCGTTTAGTTCGGCTTGAAAGACGATGCAGTGGTCTGTAAATCTTTTACCTAATTTTATAGCAAATGGTTTAGAGTAAACTTCACAACCTACTTTGCTAACTAGCTAAGAGCCGTCGGTGAAGATGGCTACGGATCTATGATTCAGAACTTTTGTATTTTCCCATTTGTTTCTCTGTGGGATTTTGGCTGAGATTTTTCTTCGAAAGAGATGACGGAAGTAGTGTTCACCTTTTCCGAGAATGATGTTGATTTTGGTATTTAGGCGTCTCTTATGCGCTTCGTCTATGGTTGGGTTGCATTAAGTTCTCTGGCGTTTCAGCTCACACAATGTTTTAATTGTAGCTCTGTCAGGAGAAGATTAAGAAAATCTCAAAAATCGTTTTTAATTGCTACGTAGACTGCTATAAATACTTCTGGCCTAATAATGAAAAAACGAATATTTATCAACGAAAATGGTTTTTTTTTTGGATTTGGTTCATCTTAGAAGACCCACACGGTCGATTACTGGTTTGTTTCCGGCTCATACGCATAGATCCGTGATTCGTCACCTAAACGACTTTTGAAGCACCGCGATCATATTTTTCAGCATTTCTTTACACCAATCCACACGAGCCTTTTTTTGAGCGATTGTCAAATTGTGCGGGATCCAACGAGAACAAACCTTTTTTACGGCCAGGTGTTCATGCAATATCGAATGTATGCTGGTGGGAGAAATGCATAGGCATGCCTCTATCTGAAGGTCTGAAGGTATGTTACATGACGGTCTTGCATTATCAGTTCACGTACGGCATCGATGTTTTCTGGCACAACGGCTGGTTTTTGGACGACCTTCCCGGAATTCGCCTTTGAGCGAGCGTCGGCCACGATTGAATTCGTTGTACCAGTTTTTCACAGTGCTATAGGATAGTGCTTTATAGCTATACAAAGATTTTAGTTCATCGATACACTCTTGTCGTGATAATTCACGTCGAAAGTTGTAAAAAATGATCGCACGAAAATGTTCACGAGTTAATTCAATTTTTTTGCCTAGATGAATTTTTAATTCCCTGTAAATAAAACAATTCACGATTAAATGACAAAACGTTCTGAGTGATGTTATGCTAAAAAATGTCAAACTTTCCATTGGAAATGTCAGATTGCACCTGGCAACACTTAGTGTTGCCTAGGCCAGACCTATATATAGCAGCCTACGTACCATCAGGGCGAAAAACCTCTCGGTGTTTTGAAGATTTAAGCCACTAGCTGCCCTCTAAGTCTGAGCTGAAGGTTTAATCGCAAAAAATTTATGTTTTACTTAGAGAAATTTACACCAAAATTGAAGAAGAATTGAAAACTAATGCAGGATGTTAGTTGCTACATACTCCTCCTTAGCTTTTCTTTAATACTTTGACTAGGAAGGCAAAGTTTTCTGTCACTCAATAAGACTCTCACAAACAGGAAACTATACAAAAAGTATTTATAATGCAAAATTTAGTGATATTATCACCACCACAAATATTAATGCCTCATCTAAATGCTCAACCACGCATGAGTGCGCCAATCTTTCAGCTAATCAATCAAAGCGCTCTAAATCCTTAAGATATGCAACGTTTTCCAACAGCCGAATGACCTGTGCTTGCATACACATACATACATACATATATTAAACGTGAGAGCTGTTAAAATTATCCGCTAAACGCACACGCAGAAGCGCTCAAACTAAGCAACGCCTAAGTTTTAAAGCAAATATTATTGGAGTAGATGAAGAAGAATAAGAAGTGCAGTAGGTAGATGTGTGTGTGTGTGTGTGTTTGTTTGTTTGTTTGTGTGAAGTATAAGAAAAGTACGTGGAAAAGGCAAACAACCATGCTGGTAGCGATTTGAAAGTACATCTTCGCTTATGGATAAACTAACGCACGCACACCAACAAATCGTAAACACCTTATCAGCGCCTTAACATATGCTAAGTTTTTTTTTTCTTTTTGCTGCCTTTTAGCTATTTAATTTTACAGCGTGCGGTGAACATTAAGATAAAAGCAAAGCAAAATACATATAATTTTACGCATAATTTATGAAAGCATAAAATCAAAATCAAATCAAACGGTAAATAGGTGTTCGTGTGCGTAGTAAATGTAAATTACAACAACAGATATTAATAAAATAAAAAAGGGGATAAAAAGAAGCAAGCCAAACTAAAGCGGGAAATTAAAAAAAAATAAATAAATTATATGCAAACAAACAAAAAAGAAAAAATTAGAAATTACAGTCTAAGACACCGTTAAAACAAAGAAAATGAGTTGAAAAGTGAAATAAAAAAATTTACGCTACAAGAAAAAATTGTTTTGCATTGTTTAGCGTTGTATGTATGGAAGGAGTTGTAAGAGCAAAATAAACGGTAGTATGAAAATCACATGCAACCGCACGACAACAACATGCGCTACTCCTGCTGTACCTTTAACACCATCACCAACACCAGCATCACACACACACACATCACATCTCCCTTTCGTACATGCTCCACTGCCTCCAGCATCGATGAAATATCATTTTTTTTTCTCCCTCCGCATTCACCACTCGCATCATGGAAAGTACAGTTTGATGTACTCCTTACCGTATAGCTCCGAGTTGCATGCCACATGCGATAAGATGAGCAGTAACAGCAGCGCCATCAAAGTATCGGTAGCTGGAGGTGTATGTTTGTGTGAGTTTGTGGAAATTACTACAATATTTGAAGTTTGGCGTTATACAGAGTGCAGATTGGTGTCGGATTGGAGTTTTGCAATACTTCGCTCGAAGGCGGTCGTTGGCAGCAGCAGCAGCAACAGCAGAGGCAGCACATTTTTGATGCCTTGTAATAGGCAAACAATGAACAGGCATAAAATTTTGTAGCTACCGTTACATGTAAAATTGCAAATGACACCGCAAACAATGGCTACAGCAACAACAGCAACAATAACAGCAGCAGATAATACAGTATTATGGTAAGGGTTTACAACAAAACATTGTAAGTGCTGGTACAGGCGTAGTCAATGAGGGTTTTAAGACAGTTTATTTCGATGGCCTCCAATAAGTGCACTTGAATCAGGGTGAATTCGGTGATGAAACCTTCAATTGGTACCCAATACTGACGGCGAAATTTTGGAGTTTTGTGCATAACTCTAAACTCACTGCCTTCGACATTCGTTCGAGATCAGCGCCCAACAAAGTCGACGATTTGAGCCACCATGAATCGGTTTCAAACTAAGGATAATGCGGTTCCTAAGAAACGCCGTGCTGTGCGCACCGAAGTCGTTATTGCTGCTGTGAAACAGAGTATCGAAGAAGACTCCAATGAGTCCATCCGCTAACTCACGTAACAAATAAAGCTCTGCTAATCCATTTTAAAGAAAATTTTGAGGAAAGATGGCCCGTGAATGAGCTGAAAACTAGCTGGCCACCGATGCCGATTTTAACAAGAATATTTTGTTCAGCGCTGAAGCTCACATTTGTTTGAATACGTATGTTGGTAATCGAAATTGTCGCATTTGGTGTGATGATAATCTACAATCCGCTGTTGAGACATCAAATATTCTCAAAAGGCCACTGTTTGCTATACTCCATCGGCAGAGGAAAGTTATATTCAATGTAAAAAACTATAGAGCCACGATTAATGACTTTTTTGGGCCCGAATTGGTGATTGTTGATGTGGACGAGCTTTGGTTCCAACAAGTCAGCACTAAATGTCATACAGCCTGAGAAACAATAAATTTTCTTAAAGAAAACTTTTGGTGAGCTCATAATTTTGAGCCGTGGGCCTGTGACGAGGGCTCCAAGATCGTACAAAATGATGCCGCATTTCAATACATTATATATGTACTAGCTGTAGCTGTACGCTTCGCTGTCGCACATACTCATAGAATGTATGAAAAATTAATCATGGGATATCTTTTTATTCACAATTTTATTTAATCAATACTTGTGGGTGTACAAAATTGGACATTGGTTCATCTAAGCTTAAAGCCACCTATGCTCCGAATATCATGTAAATCGAAGCACAATAAATTTTTTTTTGAATAAGTCAGTCCCTGGTCCACTTTCCAGGAATCATAATAACAATATGGCGATACTTCAAGTTAATCGGTCGGTAACTTTTGGAGATTACTGGATCTTTCTCTCCCATTTTTGCTGCTTTTACGTACAAATCTTCTAAGCCTTGTGTATATTAATAACTACGGAACAAAAAGATTAACAGTAATCAAAAGTTTATAACGAACACTATGAACGCCCTCGCTCAGAAGTCATGATTTTTGGAATTACTTGTATTCGGACTAACAATATTTTTTTATAGGGAAAGTCCTAACAGAAAGAGTCTTTTCAAACCGTTTATCAGGAAGTAAGTTGAATGGGTCTAGCACTGGATGAGAACGAGACGAAAGAGTAAAGTTCTCAATCGACGACCAAATATCGAACTCAGCAAACCACTTGCCATTTCCATTCTGATGTACAGGGTAGCAGCGTAAACAGGTATAACAGGTGTAGAGTGGCTTGATTTACTTATAGTCTTCAATTGCAGCCAAACTGAAAAAAGAAACAACGATTCAGCTGTGCCAATTATAAGATGAGAGTTACATAGTTTTAATTCTTTGGTTGGCTAGTTAATTAATCTCACTGTATTGTGTTTGTATCAGGAAGGCTTAGCTTCATGTAAGATTTAACGTCTAAGCCAGCTTAATGTCTGGATATCGCAAAGGAATTGGTTCATAGTTTCTGTACATGCTTTGAAAGCTTTAGATATTTTCCTTTAGAAAATACTTTAAAGCGCTGTAAGTGATGCCAGCACCAATCAGATAATCCAAATTTTCAGAAAATGGGAACACAGAGGCTTTTATAGGATTAACCAATTCGTGGTTTCAACACTACAGTGTCGTATTTTGACTTCGAAATCAAACTTGACTGCCATACTAAACATGTTTTGTTTAAGTTAAAAGTCCGCCAATTATGAAAATGAATCGCTTAGAAACCGAGCACTGCGTAAAAATTTTGAAATTCTACTACAAAAATAGTTATTCAAACGTTTCCACCTTTCGTGGTTTAAGAGGAGATTATGGTCCAGTAGTCGAACTACTCAAGCAATTGGTACAATTGTAAAATAATTGCAGAAACTGGATTGGTTACAGAATTTTAAATCCAGTGCATTATTGTTTTGCTCGTTCCACTTCAAATATCGCTAATGAAAGTGAAAGTGTAGTCGAAGACTACGAATGTGTCTATTTCTGGACGTTCTCACGAGCTGGGACTTTTTTACGGCTCATTATAGCGTAGTTTGCACTTGGAGTTAGATCTTCATCCATTCAAAGTACAGATCAGATAACTACTGAAGCCAGCCGTACAAACGTGTACATCGATTTTTCAAACAAAATTTTCTTCAGCGACGAGACATATTTCTCCCTCGATGGATATGTAAATAAGCAAAATTGTCGCATTTGGTAATCCGAAAATCCTCAAATAATTGAAGAAAAGTAATTTTACCAAAAACTGAAAACTTACTGTTCAATCCAGAGATGTGATTGGAACTTAACGATATAAAACGACGCCCAACTGCGAGTCTGTCACTATCAATTCGAAGCCTGAAATTAAAAAACTCGAATTAGATAATATTTCGTTCCAAAAAAAAGGTGTCACATGTCGCAAAACAGGACCGATTATATGTTCATTGCGAAAGCAAATTTCAGGCCGCATAATCTCTCATCGTGGTGATGTCAATTGGCCGCTTAGTTCATGCGATTTTCTACTGTTGGACTGTTTTTTCCGGGGCTACGCAAAATACTCTGTTTTTCGCGTATAAAGCATTAGCTCTTGAGTACTTGAAAATCCATATTCGGCACCTTCTGACTAAGGCACCGCCCAATATGTGCCGAAAAAGGGGCGAAAATTACCTCAAACGGATCAAGATTTGCAGTTCCTCACATGTAATGCCTAGGTTCAGTGTTTATAATAAAAAAGGAACTTCATGAAAAAAATTTAAATGCATTTACCTATTTACGTTTACTTTTGAAACCGTAAAATGAATAATCCTCAAAGCAAAAAAAAAAATCATTTAGATTCATATATAGGTATATTAGACATAGATGACGTTCTTTATCTGTATCTCCCGTTGTGTAAGTCCAATTGAGTTCCACTAGATGGCGTTAGAAAGACGACATTTCGTACTAAAAAGATTTTCTGACTGTTTTGTGATTAGTTGATTCAGTTTTGTGTGAGCGTGAGTCAAAAATGGACACTAGCAAAGAGAAAATTCGCTATAATTTACAATTTTTCTTCGATAAGGGCGAAAGCGCAAGCAGGTGGCTAAAAATGTGAATAATGTTTATGGACCTGTTAGAGTCAATCATGCACAATTTCGATGTCATTTCGGTAATTTTGATGTAAAAGATGCTTCACGGAGTGGAAGGCCAATTGTCGAAAATGTCGATAAAATAATGGACATTATCGAGTTCGACCGTTATGTAAGCACTGTTTAGATTACCCAAGATTGGAACCATTTGAATAAAGCTGGATACGGAAAAATTGAACCATTCAATTTTGTGCAAAAATAATGGATTTCTTTTTACCACACCCAATATGTACTTATGTATTTAAATACATTTTTGAAGATTTAGACAGAAAATATGGAAATTTGTAATATTCGGGTGATGGATAGATAGATTTCGCTTTCGGTATATAACAACTCATGACCATCTGAGTTTACTTCTGATATTTGTAAAACATTCAAAACAAAACCTTAGTTCAGCGCAGGTGTTAAGGGATTTCTCAGTTTATTCCCCCCTTTTTGAATGAGTTGACCGACGCCTCTTTTTTCAAACAGTCAACCACAATATGAAAATTGAATGGCATTTAGCCCGCAGTGTTGCATTGAAAGGTATTGACGTGTTTGCCACCACAACATACATACATACATGCACACACAGAGATAGAAGCGCACTTTAGAAGCCTGCCTGCCAGCTATCAGGATTGTCATTTTAATACCCTTCTCTACTTCCACTTCCACTTCCACTGCTTATTTCTTCTTTCTTTTTTGCACTACAAATACTTTTTAACATTTTCCACGTTTTTGTTGTTTTTTATTTCTATTTTGAATTTTTTTTTTATATTTTTTTTTCAATTTTTCCTCTTTTTTTTTTGCTATTAGCAACAAAGTGTCTACGATGCTTGACAATCAATGAGTGCAGAGTATTTTGTTGTACGTATGAGCTTTAGTACCTTTTTTAGAGGGTTGCAGCACACACACATACAAATGCATATATGTATATATTATATACATATATAAGTGCCTGTGTGTGTGTGTAAGTGGCACTCCGGTGTTGAGGACAGTAACAGCAAATATACAATAAAAAAGATAAAAATCAACGCAGACGTGTGCATAAAATATTAATTATCAGTAGCTGATGTCAGCCCGAAAAGTCAACGCAGCATTGACTGGCGACTGGAGACTGACATTGTCAGCTACTGAAGCTACCGGCTAACCATTGAGACATGGCTAACGGCGAGTTCCTCACTACGCGCAGCATACAATATTGCTCCAATTGGAGTGTGTATATATATATACACACATAGATACATATATACATATATATTGCCTTCGAATTTTCAATGAAACACAGCGCGTGCTGGTCTTGAAATATTAAATTTGAGCAAAAAAGAAGGAAAGAGAAGCTTTGAGAGTGAGTAAAGTGTGTGTGTGTGTGTGTGTGTCTTTAGCTAATGTCATCGAAATGCAGTCAACATCTTGGCATTGCAAATTTTCAAAGATGCTTTCGAAGATAAGAAAATTGGTGGATAATGTCACAGAAGTCGAGCTGCTGGCAGTGTGTGAGGTGGCAGACTTCATAGAAGTAATCACCGTCTGTCTGGCCAAATGTCAGCAGCAAAAGATAGCCACTTACAGTTTGGAGCTTTTTCACTTGAAAGGTAAATAAGTTTAAAATACAATATTTATAAGAGGTGTAAGCTAGCTAATAGCGGAAAATAATTTTTACACACACACATTCTTAAGTACTGTTCATGCCGTTAAGACTTTTTAAATACACGCAGCTTGCGTAAATCGAATTCCTTAGTAATGATGCTGTATTATCATAACAAATTATTTTTAAGTAATTTTTTTTATCAATCAGATGTCAGACCTCACCGCTATTTGAAGGGAAAATATTATTACACAAATGTGTGATCGAAAAAAGTTTTAACTATTTTAACAGTTAGCTTCAATATAAATTGATACTAAAATCGAACTTCAAATATTCACACCTTTATCCGTTTGCTTTGAGGTGGGACAAGGCTAAGTCTTTGAGGTTAATAAGAATAAGCGACGCCTTATAGAAGATTTCAAAACCAGAGCTAACACTTGTAGGACCCAGTAAGGTGATCTAGTGCCATGAGTATACTGAAGTTATATAGAGAATACTTCTCCAGCTTGCTGAATGGCAATAAAAGTGCAACACCAGTCGATGGCAAACCCGATTCCCCAACCGATGACGATATAACAGATGTTTCATTACGTGATTTTGACGAAGTTCGAATAAAAATCTCGCCCGCTTGAAAAATAACAAAGCGGCTGGGCTGATGGATTACCGGCCGAGCTGTTCAAATACGGCAGCAAAGAATTGATAAGGTGCATGCCGCAGCTCCTTTGAAAGAAACGGTATGATAAAAGCATGCCCAATCAACAAATAGGTGCATCAAACAGTCATGGGATAAGCCTCTTCGGTATCGAATGTAAGGTCTTACCGAGCGCATGTGTAAAATACTACTGCTCACCAACAGCAAGCAGATTGGACCTTATAAAAGTGGCTTTGGAACTGGGTAATAAATCCTTGAATAGATATTAATCATGCGCCACATCTTGGAAGTGGGTCTTTGAAATGATGATTGACATACACCAGCTCTTCGACGATTTAAAAGTAGCCTAATATAGCATGAAAAGGAGCCGCCCCAACGCCAAAAAGAAATTTCAGACAAGGTGATTTCATATCGTGCGACTTAATTAATTTAGTGCTAGAGAAAATAAAACGAGCTGCAGAGCTGAAAAGAGAATCCTCCATAATAGTGTACAGTTGCAGGCGTACGGCGAAGATTACTATTGGCCTCAACAACCGCGCCATGAGTTCTGCTTTTTGCAGACTGGTTAGCGAAGCAAAACAAGACGAATGAGGACAAAATATATTTTCTAGTCAAACAAAAAGACAGTGTGTTCGTGGATTGGCTCCCACGTCACTCTTGACAGTCATTACTTCGAAGTCGTAGATAACTTCGCCTATCTAGGTATCAGCATTAACAATAACAGAATCGAATAAAAGGATTAGCTTAAGAATTATGGTCTACTAGGAGTTGGCAACGGCGAATACCGCAGCTGATGGAAATATGAGATGAACGAGACATAGTTCAGTGAATAAAGAGGCAATGGGTAAATGATTTTTTTTTAAAAAACCCGGGTATTTTTTTATTAAAAAAAAATAATTATTACCAATTTTGAAAAAAAAAACTCCAGCATTATTTCGTATATTATGTACAGGAATGAAAAATAAAAAATAAAATGAGCGAAGTTTACAAAATGTGTGCTTCGTAAAATTTGCCCCATTCGACTTGAAATATTAGGTAAAGTTAAAATATCGTTCGGTTTTTATCTAAGAGATGGCGTTATTGTCCATAGTACTAGTGTTACGAGTCGCATTATGTCATACTGTACGGCGCTGAAAATGTGCTTATTCGCTCTAATAGTTTGTCTTTGACAGTTTTTCGATTGATTGACTCAGTACGTTGTGAGCGCTCGTCAAATATGGACACCAGCTATAGTTTACAATTTTCCTTCGATCAAAGCGAAAAAGCAGCCAAAGCGCCTGAAAAAATTAATTTAGTTTATGGGCCCGATACTGTAAACGAACGTGTAGCACAAAAGTGGTTTGCTAGGTTCCGTTCCGGTAATTTCGATGTCAAAGATTCACCACGCGTCGGGAGGCCTGTCGTCCAAAATTGCGATAAAATCATGGAAATAGTGGAAACAGACCGTCACGTGAGCACTTATTTAATTGCTGATGAACTAGAGATAAGACAGAAAACCGTTTGGAACCATTTGCATAACCTTGGATTCAAAAAAAAGCTCGATGTTTGGGTGCCACACGAACTAGCGCAAAAAAACATGATGGACCGAATTTCCATCTGCGAATTGCAGCTGAATTGCAACAAAATCGACACATTTCTGAAACGTTTGGTGACTGGCGATGAAAATTGGAACACTTACGACAAAGTCAAGCGAAATCGGTCGTGGTCGAAACACGGTGAGCCGGCGGAAACGGTGGTCAAGCCAGGATTGACGGCCAGGACGGTTTTGCTGTATGTTTGGTGGGATTGACAAGGAATCATTTACTACAAGCTGCTCCCCTATGCCCAAACGCTCAATTCGGGCCTCTACTGCCTACAACTGGACAACGCCAGGCCACACATGTCTTTGGTGACGCGTGCGTCAAAGATGGACATTAGCATAGAGGAAATATACTATATTTTGTAGAGTTTTTCTCCGATAAGGGCGAAAACGCAACCCTGGAGGCTGAAATGTGAATAGCGTTTATGGTTCTGATACTGTTACAGTCAATCATGCAAATTTTCGTTTTAATTCCGGTAATTCTGATGTAAAAGATGCTTCACGGAGTGGAATGGAAATTGTCGAAAATATCGATTAAATGATGGACATTGTCGAATTCGGTCGTAACCAATATTTCGGTTGTCCAAGAGCTAAAGATATAAGTAAGGAATTTCTTTACAACCAATACATATGTACATAATATATATTATTTCATTTTATTTATAATTGAAATTTTTCATAAAAAATAAAAAAACAAAAATAATGACGACAGTTTATTTTAACCTAATTAAATGAGTGGGAACACCTGTTTCAAACTTTACTGAGCAAAATGACCAATTTGAACATTTCCCTTTAGTTTGATAGTTTTCATTTTAGTATTCTTCCAACAAAAGCAAGTCTACCATACTTGACAATTATTTTTGGAAACAAAAGAAATCAAAAACTACCACTGAGCTCATTATCCTTTTTTACAGCTCATTTACAGGTTATCAGCTTACGCGACGCATATGCGTACTTTGGACAAAGACAACAACTAATTACCTGAACGAGCTATCTATCATAGAAATGGTATTGTCAAACGAGCCGCTTAAACGGCTGTCAATAACAAGAAGACCAAAAAAGAAGTAAAAAAAAAAGCAACAAAAGAATTTGGAATAAAGAAAAGGTTAGACCGATTTTTCCTGAAAATCCACAAATCGCCATGTGACTGTTAAATTAGCTACAAGAACAAGAAATGAGGAAAAAAGCAAAAAGAGCAAAATGCCAAAAAAAAACAACAACAA
>JAWMAG010000004.1:27552500-27660000 GCA_037013455.1 Ceratitis rosa
GTTTCGCTTTTTTATCCAGTCTGGAAAAACCAGAACTAATAGATAGTTGTTGTTACTACTGTGTTACTGTTGTTGAAGCTAATGATTTTCCATATGGTCAATATTTGGTTACCAGGTTGCTGTTGTTGTTGTAGCGGTTTCTTAACCCCGCTCAGGACCGGCTTAATCAATCTATGTCGCCGAGGTCATCTAAAGGGAGGTCCAGGAAACATGCTGTTTCGACGGGACTGGACCAAAGGGAGAAGGGGTAAGATGAGTCAGTTCAAGGGGGCATGTGAAGAGGTGGTTAGTGTCGAGCGGAGACTTTCCACATGCAGGGTCCACGTAGGGTATGCTGGAGTCGAGTCTGGATAAGTAGGAGTTTAACCTGCTACAATATCCAGACCTAAGTTGGGCCAGAGTCACGCGGGTTTCTCAAGGCAGCTCGAGGTCGTTGTCTGCGGTGGTTTAACTCCGAGCACGCCATTCAAGCGAAGGTAGTCTTTGAAGGTGTTGACTAACTCCTGACCTTTCTGATGTGTCTAGGTAGAGGTTCAGCTTCAATAAGGTGCTTACTGGGGTATTCCCTACGGTAGCATCCCAATAGAAGTTGCTTGCACAGCAAAGCGTTATGCTCCTTAACTCGTAGCATAGATGCTTCGCAGTGCGGTCCTGAGGGCTGTGCTTTGGCAAGCCTGTAATTTCTTCAACTGCGTCTCGCTCGTCCCCGGCGCCCAGATCGGTGCAGCATAGTTTACGACCGGCCGGCCAATGGCTTTGTAGGTTGCCAGCTAGGTTTCTTTGTCTTTACTCCAGGTGCTGCCGGCTAGCGCTTTGAGTATTTTGTTGCGGCTCTGGAGTTTTGCGGTCGTATGCGGAGTGAAGGATTGCAGGCTATCGAACGTGACTCCCAATACCTTTGGGATGTCGGAATTTTTTCGTCATCGACCTTCACATTATGTTCGGCCTTCTTCATAATCAGGAATTAAACATCTGCTCAATCGCCATCGATTGGGGTTTAGTCTCATCATCTTCTGGTGTTGCATTTTCCCTGCCATTCAGTAGGCTGGAGAAGTGTTCCCTCCTTAAATTCCTTACATTCTGAGCGTCAATCGTTAGTTCACCTCTGTGGGTCTTGCTACTTACTTGGTCGACCAGCTTCTCAATCTCTTTATTCCCTGTTTATTTTTTGTATTCCTTCTTCAACTCTCGGTATCTGTTGCACTCCGTACATGTACTCGCCAGAGGTATGTTTGCTCTCCAATGCACCTCGGCAACCCTCTTTGAATTAAGAGACAAGGCTACTCTGGCTATGATATGTGTTCCGAATATATGAAAGCATTCCAGCTTTGAAAGTTTTCCACTCATTACCCACTGGTGGAATCAAATGAAGGCAAAGACTTAAACTACAGAGCAAAGATCAAGGGGATAGTGAGTACTAACTATCAAAGTTGCAGGAAGAAATTTTTAAAATTATGGACTTATAACTCATCACAAAAACAAGTTTTTCAAGTGATCTCTTTAAATATGTAAGCAGGTATCCATAGTTTATTGATCACTAACAAGCCATTACATTTAATCAGCAAGTGAATCAAACAAAATCAGCGATAAAAACGAATTACTTCCGAACAAAACAAAAATCAATGATTAAAAATCAGATAATGTTAAACGTTAGAAAGCAGAAAAGCAGCGATACTACCTACATACTCCTATATGTATACATATGTAAGTGTGTATCTATTCCGTGAAAATCGTGAAAACGAAATCAATAAGGAATCGCTTTGAACGGCTTAAACGCTATTAAAACGAACGATTACGGTCATTACAAACAGATGAAGAAGAGAAACTGTGTTTTTAATGGACCAACAACATACACATACCCATATGTATGTATGTATGTATATACATATGTATGTCTAAACATGCACTGCGCCGTAGCGCGGCAGACAACACGTGTGTGGGTTGCAACCGAAAAGCCATTCATGTGCTGCTGGAATAACCATCAAATACAAGACATAAATGACTGGGCGAGACCAACTATATTGGTATGTAACAATGTATTAGGTATATGTACATGTGTGTATTGATGAGTATATGGTTGGGTGATATGTTTTAAACTAGACTAAACCGTGGCATTGAAGTGTCGTATTCGACAGTCAGTGAGTTGGAGCAAATGGATAGACACAACTCCAACAGCCGCCCAAAAACCCAGACCAATTGTTGAGCAGCTACACCAGCAAATTCTACGACCGACAGGTTAGACAGACTTGAGTGTTTATGTGACGCTACCGAGACGCATTCCATAAAATTTATTACCTCATTAGGCATTTTAAATGAGACGCGTTTTCACGGTACCAGGAAAAAAATAGTATAATACATATATACCTATGTATGCTTAAAGAACGTTGGTAGAATTTAAAAAAATAAAAACACTGAAAAAGAAAAGGGAAAATATGTTGCTTGTTATGCGTTTTTTAATAACCCTGTTTCTAATTTTTTTTATTTTTATATTTTCTTTTATTGTTTTCTCACAAAGATCATCAGCATTTATGAATTTATTTTTTTTTTAATTTTTTTTTTTCATGAAGCGCTTAAGATATAGAGGAGGTTATCAATTCCGTGTGATGCTTCTCTTGTCTCGGGATATTTTTCAAAATATTTTTAATAACTAAACAATTAATCCTTTCCTTTTATTCCTTTTTTATTATAAAATTTGTGGGAGACTTCATCATTCAGCAGCCACTTTGCATATTTTCGCAAATTTCGATCCGTTTGAGGTAATTTATGACCATTTTGTGGCACATACTGAGCGGTATCTGGGCCATAAATCGACGAGTGTTGGTTTTCAAGTGCTCAAGAGTTAAAGCTTTATCCACATAAACACGATATTTTACCAAGCCTCACAAAAAAAGTCCAACCCTGTCAGGTCGCACGATCTAAGTGACCAATTGGGATCTTCGAAAAATATCCTTCCACTGTTTCAAGGACCTAATAGACGTATATACGTATTTAACTTAAACAAAACATGTTTTGTTTGACAGTTGAGTTTGACAAAAGTGAAAATGAAGCTCTGTACATTTGGGGTCACAAAATGGATAACCCACAATTTTTTAACTTAAATAATTGTCAAGAAGCAATGAAAGTATATACTTGAGTCGCCGACTTCTGAAGGGGATGGTCAAACAAGACACACTATATTGACCCTGATCATATGAACATCGAGGAAAACTGTTATCAAACGAACTTGCTAAACAAAGCGCGACAAAGCAGATTTTCCTTGGAAAAACATGATGTGTCTTTTTTCAATAAAAAAAACTGCTGCTCAAAGCTGTTATCTAGGAACAGACGGCGGACACAAAACATTGTCGAAAATCTTGGCAAACAAGGTCTGGAATAGAGTAAGATCACACGGAATGGACGTCTCCGACGTAAATATTAGGATTTCATGTAAATGTTAATGACATTCAGATTAAATTTAAATATATTGAAATGTATATGTTCCCTAGAAAATCTTTCCAATCTTTTCCCTATGTGGACAACTTTCTGATTTCACTGACTTAAGGGTCACAATGGACCCTAAGCTAATTTTAAAAGGCATAAACATCCTTATTCGAATAAGACAAAAAGAGCCTTAGCTTTCATTAAACTATAGGACAAGTAGTTCAATTGGCAGGTCCTACTATACGTATACACTAAAATCAGAGTATGAATCCATAAAAAAGTCGTTAAGATGTATTAATCTACCTACACTCCCTAGTCGTAGGGAGATGCTTGGGACTTTACTTTTTACTAAGTATACCTATAATAGATAGGCGGTCTTACGCGACATTGCGTATTGCCATTCGGAAGGCTCGGGTTCAAATCCTGGTGTCGTAATAAGATCCAAAAGTTATGGAAAATTAATTTCAATAAAAAATTAAGCTAAATTTTCTACTTGCGGTCGCCCCTCGGCAGGGAATGTCCAACCCTCCGAGTGTATTTCGGACATGAAATAGAGGCTCCTCGTAAAAAAACTGAATGGCAGCTTAGTATAAACATTAGTTAGAAAAAAATCAAGACGCAAAACCACAAATTGGAGGGCGAGATTGGCCGAAAATCGCGTCAGTGGTTACAAAGAGACAATTATAGTTTAGAGTTTACAAGGTGTCAGAGTTTTGTTATAAAAATAGTGACCGAAAGGCATTTTTATAATTGTTTTAGCGGCCATACTATTTATTTCTCGTTATAGGTTTTTAGTGAGCTAAAAGCCTAGTTTGTTTGTATGAATCGAATATTTTTGTTGCACAACAAAGAAAAATGGTTGAAGGGACAGTTTTTTTGGAGGTCACTAAGTTTACTCATCAGACTTCTTACGGCTGGTATGGAACCGATGGATCCTGAGCTTCTTTTGTCTATATACATTGAACTTTTTTATACCACAAAGAAAAATGGTAAAAGATAGAAGCGACAGCTGTTTCAGAAATCCAAATATCAACGCATCAGACTTCTTCTGGCAGGGATCAAACCAACGGATCTTGACTGAGGGTTTTTTGCTTACTTCTCATATAAAAAGAGTAACTCTTCCAAAGGCCTCGTAATAATGCACAATTTAAGACAAATTCGACAAGTATTCATAGAAAGTAAAGAAAGTAAATAAAACACCATTCTGAACGGGGGTTCAAATTTCATACCTGCGTAGAAAGGAATATTAAAAATCTGCCTAAAAGCGCTGTATTCTTTTATCCTTTCTTGGCCACGTTATCATTTTCACAGTGTAATAATTGAGCAGATGTGATGTATAACCTTCTCATAGTTAATGTTAACTCCACCTTGCTGGATCCCTCGCTAACATACCTGAAGGCCGCTACTTATCTTACCTCACGACTCTACATCCGAGCTATTGGCATATGGGTGTTTCCATGAAATGGTCCACCGCGACTTAAAAAATCAAAACGCTCGCAGAATTTTTATAGACACAGAAAATAGAAGAAAAATGTTGATATTTTACTATGCAAAAAAAAATTGTTCAGCTCTTTCTAATTTTAAATTCCAAAAAATTGTATGCAAAACTTATAACTCTTTTATTCACTTTAAAACCTGTAGAATGTATTACTTTTAATTGCTGCTGACGAAATAAATATATATGTAATATCGCAGTTTGGTATATAAGTAATTGATACAACTACAAGTTAATATAAAAATGAGAGAAGAGATCAAACTGTGCATCAATAACGGTATTTCATTTTAATTTTCATTTCTATTTTGGCAGCATTCGTGTGTCACGTGCGTAATGCAAAAGAAGTACATAGTTCCATAATTACCGTAATATAAGTTTAAGTGTCTTATTATTTTGTGTGTTAAGCAAATTTATTGTTTACTAAAATAATATATTAATATAAATAGCAATCTGCAAAAATTAAATTTTTTTTTACTTTTGAACTTTGTCACGTGCGTAAGGTAAGTACGAAAAATTTAATGCTCTTAATTAAAGGTAATTTAATAAATATTATTTTACTTTTACAATAAATATTAGAAGTCAAGTAATGCTAAAAATCAAAATCGGTGGAGGCAGAGGCTTAAGCAAGATGAAAATAAGCGAATATGTAAATGTTGCTCGAACAGGATACTCACTTAAGGAAAAAATTAAGTTGGATTAATTTTGTAGTACCTTAATTTTTAATTTTTATTTTTCATTTTTGAATAAAAGTTTAATTTTTTTTTTCAAAAACTTCTGAAAATATATGTAAAATTACTAAAATATGTATGAAGGTAAAAAGTGTCACGTGCGTAATGTCACGTGAGTAATCAATATTTTTTTGTTTTTTTAGACAAAGTATGATCAGTTGTTTTCGAAGCAAACATAATTATGAAGCTCCATTATTAACCTTTATAAAAAAAAATTTACCGGAATAAAAATCTCCTACAATTCGCTTACCTTCGCATTTTTTCTCTCGGTTCTAAAAGCAACTTCCATTTTTGTCACGTGCGTAAGTCAACTTTGATTGACTGCAACTTGGGTACCCAGTGCTCAATTTTGCAATACTTATACTTTTTGGAAAAAACTCATCACATGCAATGTAGCGATCCTAAAAGAAGTGACTTCTTCCCATTATATTTATATTTTTACACCATTCAAACGCAATTAAACGCGTACAAATGTCGCGTGCATAACCATGGAAACACCCATATATAAAAATTATCCTGAAAGTTGACGCTTAGGCGTGCCAGTACAGAAATATTTACAGTCTGCGCTATATTACTGAAGTCACCCTCATTTATAAGACTGAAAGTACACATAAAAAATATTTCTAATCAAATTTTCATTACCAAAAAAAAAGAAGACAATAAAAAGTGCTGTCTTTGGCAATATCGAAGCCGATCTGAATCAAAATTTTATATCAGAACAAATTGATTATTTAGTAGCTGTATGATATAGTCATCCGATTTCTATGAAGAGAGAATCCAAATTTTCCGCTCTTTGTTCAGTTGTATGGGAGCTGAAGGATATAGTCGACTGATCTGGTTGATTCCGACATATGTTTAATATAGACAGATGAGTTGATAAGTCAACTCAACTCATCACTTTTATCATATCAGTAAAAATGTTGATCTATATTATCTACTTCAGCTACTAACACATATCGGACCAAAGATTCTATATTATTTTATCATCATGAATTATCGCTATGTCGAAAGTTTAAGCATATCTTTCAATATGGTCTCTCTTCTCGGCTTCTGTTATAAATAATATTCACAAAATAAAGAGCAAGGATAGTACTCTTCCTTGCAAGCCCTGATATGTTGTCATGCCCCGCACGCATACTAGATTCAGATAGGACTGCTGAGCCCCCACCTTAAGTGATCTTCAGTTCTTTATTGGTTTTTATTTTATTGTTACAGACTCCAAGGTCCTTAATGCGGCCTGGTTATCCGAATAGATATGAATACGATTTTCATTGAGCTGAGACAATTGACCACCTCATAAATGACGACAGCTCTTGAAAACACTACACTGATCCTATACATAGCTTATAGCAGGGTACGGCTGTAGAAACTAAGATTTTCATATACTAATTTAAGTAGAACAAGCATGGCTATAAAATTCAGTCGGTCTTATTATTATTTGAAAAGGGTTTTTCACAATCACAAAAAAAGAATTAAATTATCACAAAAAATCACAAAAACCACAACAGCATCGATACTATTGTAAAATATACAACAACAATCTCGAGACCATAAGTATATACAATTGCAGCCAGAAGTGTGTGGTAAAAGAATTTTAGTACCCAAAATAACACGGCCATGCACTTGAACGACGAAGAATAAGGTATAAAAATAACAATAATCTTTTATTTAGACTATTCGACACAAACCAGCAATAAATGGGGTAAACAAAAAAGATACAAAACATGAAAATACAGCAACACCAAAATGAAAACTACTAAAAATAGCAAAGATGAATATGAAGAAATTCTATAAGCAAACTACAAAACTACAAACAAAATCAAAAAATAAGCAACAGTTGGAGTATCAAAGAGAACTTTTTATAAGAAGTGCAGATCACCAGCCGTTAGATATCTCTTTTGTAGTTAAGCAAGTAGTCTGTAAATGTTTTATACATAAATTTTTCTTTTTTTCCACACTCTTTTGTATATAAGTAATTGGTAGTTAACCGCATTTTAATAGCAATAAATTTTGTTAAACAGTTTTGGACATTGATTTTGATTTCTTTTGATTAAAGAATGCAGTTGCCATCCGTTAGAAGTTTTTGGTTTTTTTATAAATATTAACAAATCGATTGATATTTTTGATAATATAATTATTCGAGAGGTATCGTAAAGTAAATTTAAGTAAGGTAAATATATATTACTGAAAACGTAGGTTGCTATGAGAATCAGCTGTTTCATTTTGTGAGAGACTCAAAAAAATAGAAATACATAAGTATTTCCATACGTACATATGTGTATTTACATAAATATTTAAATTATATATTTTACTATATTTTACTATATTTTGCAAACAAAAAATATAATTCCATTTAATTTCAGAGAATAAACACGATCCCTTATTTCGGATTTTTCTTAGGTACTTAGCCATTCAGCACTACACCGCAGTAGCCCAGAGGTTAGCAGTGCATACTACCATTCGGAAGTTCGCGTGGGTTTGAATTATGGCTAAACTAGCATCCAAATTAGGAAAAATTAAATTAAGCAAATAAAAAATAATTTTTCTGACTGCGGTGGCCCTCGTCAAAAACTGTCAACACCTCCAAGTGTATTTCTCACATGAATTTAAATCTCCTTCGAAAGCACCTTAGCACCAAACGTAGGTCTATCCACCATATATGTACCATATATATATTATGCAGATAGTCGAAATTATTATTTTTCCAAATGCATGAACAGTAGATTAGTTACCCGTATGGTTCTGACGCTTTGTAATCGCTGAAGCCGAGCTCCTCCTCCAATTTGTGGCTTTTTGCGTCTTGATGTTTTTTTTTTCCAACAAATGGAGGGACCTACAGTTTACACTAAGCCATCTCCGAACGGCAGATGGTTTTTATGAGGAACCTTTAGTTGAATTTAATTTCTGATTTAAATTAATTTTCTATATATATAAAAATATGGCATATACCGCTTTTCAAAAACTTCTGTCAATCTACGATAGTTCATCAAATACCAGTGGTTAAGTAATGCATGTTATTGTGAAGATTGTATTTATATTCGGACAATCGGAAGGTGGTTCTACCGACAAAAAATCTGGAATAGCAGGTTCTAACTGAAGCGAAATACTAATAGGGAAACTAATCTTATAAGGATGAAAAGTCTGTGGAGAACTACCTATTTCATTGTCCAGTCCTCGTCACAATTGTGTCGCTGTGCTAACCATAGTAGTCAGAAACAATCTTTTTTTTTTATTGAATATTTTATTATTAAATATTAAATTAGTCACATAAATAAACAAAAAGTATTAATAAAAAGTAGTACAATGTTTCAAAAGCTCTAGTCGAGCTCTCAAAAACCTTAATATAATGTGAAATTCCTTTTAAGAATACTGAATTATATTTTATTATTTTTTTAAATATATGTGTGCATGAGTTTGCAGTGAAAAATATATAAAAAAACATTGCTTATTGAATTAAATCTAAAATATATACAGAAATAAAATGAACTGGTAAATCTGGATAATAGAAAGGTGCGCTGGTATTCACCAATACTACCAGTTGCATCAACTCAACTCAAAAATCGCCAAGTGTGTATATGATAAATATTGTCGAGAATAAGCATTTCAAACAGCTGAGACGGTTCGAGCGCAGGTTCCCTACTTTTCTATACACACCTCTGGTAATTCGGGCTGTGTCAATTGACACATTGCTTTATGATATCTCTTGAGTAATTGTTCTGTGAGTGTATTTTTGATATGTAAATTATAAATTTTCATAAAAATTCATCACACCTTTGAAGATGGCATAAAATTAATGCACGATAAATATTTCTGGACAAGAAAGGTCAGCTAAAAAATTTTATGTTTAATTTTTCATGTCAAGTTCTAAGAAAAAATACTTCATGTCAACTTTCCAAAAAAATGCTCTGAATCTTTGCACCCTACTGCAAAAATATATCAGTTTAGATAAAACTTTTCCTTCAGATATTTTCTTAAAACTATATTCTCTTCCAAATGTCGTAATGGTAATGGCATAAAAATTTATTTTTCAAAAGAATTTTTTAAATGAATATTTTCCTCTCCAAACACATTACAATTACAAAATTTTTTTATTTCCAACCAACAAATATTAATTTGTTTATAAAAATTTCATGGGGTAAAAAAGGAGATTATTTATTCATACGTTTGCCCATTCGTCCATGCTTCGGTTTCGGTAACAGAAACCCTAAGTGAAATATTGAGATATTAATACGGCTCCAGTAGGTTAGTATTGTAAATGAGCTGAAACTTTTATGGGGCTGTCAGAATTTGGCATCTGATCAATTTTGGCATACCTTTTCCAACATATCGGCCGGTATCTCACATATAAATTCTTTAATACTTGCTACAGTACATACATCGTTGGGGCTTTGTCGATGTCATTCAACTTTGCAGGCTCCATTCACGAGTAGTTAGCCGTTTTGCCCCCACTCTACGCAGCACGCATTTGGCTCAATACCCGAATGTAAACTTGATGCGAAAGTTAGTCACAGGATTACGAATAGCCTCCTCAGAGTCGACCAAATCGACTATAAAATGGTAAGACGCAATAGCGAGAATATAATAAGATAATAATAAGCTTGAATTAATACTGGCCTAGATGTTCCTCAGCACCAGAAACTGTGGAAAAAATTGGAATGGTTACCAGCACCATCTCCAATTTCTCATCCAGAGTTCACCCCCGAGCTCCATCTAATAAATTCATAAGGTAAAAGAAGAAATGGTCATCCCGTTCTACCTGAAATTTTTTACTATGCAGTTCAGCAGGCGAACTTCATCAAGAGCTATTGCGCTCGTTGAATTCGTTCAAGGGTATCATTTAAAATCATCTTTCTAAACATCTTCTTTCTCCTACCCTCCCATGATTAGGCACTATAATTTTCAATGCTTGGTAAAGCTCGGTACCATGGCTTTCGGAATCTTTCTACGAACTGCTAACCGCCCCGACTTAAGCAACCTCAGGTATTTTGTTTTTGTAATCGTGCGTTCGAAATGTCAGAACTTGAATTCGTCCATGCGTTCGGAGTCTTGATGATGTACTTATTTTGTTTGTGTAAATTGGCGATATGGATCGAAGAATAAACAATCATTTGATGAGACAACTGCACGTTTTATAAATTCGACATGAAGTGCATATATATTGTATATACTATAATTGGTACTTTGTAACCGCTGAAGCGATTTTTGGCCGAGCTCCTCCTCAAATTTGTGGTTTTTGCCTCCGAACGGCTGATGGTTTTTTACGAGGAGCTTTATTTCATGTCCGAAATACACTCGGAGGGGTAGGCATTCCCTTATTTTTTTTTTTAAATTAATTTTCCATAATTTTTGGATGTTAGTGGCGCCGGAATATGAACCCGAGCCTTCCGAATGTCAATACGCAATGCTAACCACTCGGCTACCGCGGCCGCCATAAATCTTTTTTTAAACTGAGTATGAAATTTCTTAAAAAAAATCAACAATTTCCAAGCGTTGTTCGCTTGTAAGTCGATTCATGGTTAAATTATAGACCAAACTAAGCATTTTGGACGGTGATACAAGGCTCGAAGCCCGCTCTTATAGTCCGGACCTCACACCAAGTTATTACCATCTGTTCCAGTTTACGTCAAACGATTTGGCTGGTAAAGAATCGGTCCCAAGAGAAGCCTGTGAAAATCGACTGTCCCAAGGGGACAATGCTTTCTTTAAGAGATTCATAATGTCAGTACCAGAAAAATGGCAAAAAATTATCGCGCAAAACGATGCATATTTGACATAAATCGGATAATACTAACTATGGTAAGTAAAGCCTTCAATTTAATGCAAAATTACTTGATTAATTTTTAAAAGACCAATATCTCTCGTAAAGGTTTGAAATGGCAGTGAAAATTAGGGATGGATCTTATTGAGAATTTCACTGTAGCTTTGATAAAGTCCAAAATTGACGTAGCCCACGATTGGCATAAGAAATGATTGCTGATGAACTGGGCTTGAATTCCATGGCTGTAACGCGAATATTAAGTAATCATTTGGGATTCACGAAGAAATCTGCTCGATGGGTACCACGAATTTTAAATGAGGCCCAGGAAGAAGCTCGAGAACATTTTGTTCAATTTTTCCTAAACAAATTCTAGTGGTGAATCTCGGTTTTGTAAGTCTGATCCAGAAACCTAACGGCAGTCCATGCTATGGAGCCCAACAGGAGCAAACCCACCCGTAAAATATAAGCAACAAAAATCAGCAGCAAAAGTAATGATGTCAGTTTACTTCACCCGATCTAAAATCGTAGCTCCCATTCCACTGAAGAGAGGTCGGAGGGTAATTGCGAAATGGTACAGAGAAGGGTGCTTAGGAATAGCTTTCAAAAATTTGTTGGAAAATAGGAGGAAAGAGAACTTGTGGCGCTACTTTTTACATTATGTCAGGGCGCCATCTCACACTGCTGAAATAATGTGTAATTTTATTGCGATCTCTGGGATAGAAGAAACATATCCAGCACCTTGTAATTTCCGGTTATTTCCAAAAATTAAAAAAAAAAATTTAAATAGAAGGTCTTTATTAGCAACTAGGAGATAATTAATGCGGTTAATGCTGAACTTGATAAGCTTGAAAAACAAGTTTTTAAAGACTGTTTTCAGAAGTGGATCTATAGGCTTAAGAAATGCATTGAAATCAATGGCGATTAGATAGAGAAGATAAAAAAGGACAAAGATTATGAATAAATACCAAAAATTTTTATTGTTTTTATCGAATTTCTGTTAATCCCCTCGTATGTATATAAATTGCAATATTTTGCACCATTTGCTGTTTTCCAACAACACTTTAACAGATTAAAATCTTACGAGTCGTTAACTCCGCGTATATGTTGAGGCAATACTCGTAGATCAGCGCCCAAAATATGTAGTTAAAGGTAATGTACGTGTATTATTGGAAGTAAAATTCTTTACAACAAAATTTCCAAAATTTTTATTTTTTATAGCCGACTCATAAATGGACGAAATGCTTTATAGACTTTTCTCTTTTGGGAAAAAAATAAATCAAACAAAACTGCAAACATTTGTTAAACCCATTCAATTGCCCTTAAAATACGAGCGCAAACACGGCAGAACGGCTTCAGCTGCTTGCAACATTAAATGTTTGTATGCATCTGTGTGTGTGTGTGTGTTTGCAATAGCAATAATATTTATACACCGCTCGAATGTGATGCACAATCAAGCGAGTACAATAAACATGTCTACATCTAGATACAAACATATACTTATATATGCCCATACATATTTACACAAACAAACATATGTACATACATATATACATATATAAAAATAGACCATCAAACAATTTCACCTGCAGGCAACATCAAAGTGTTACTTGCAGGCGGCGATATGCCACATTGAACGTAAATACGTAACATAAAATACATAAATACATACATACATACATACATACATACATATGCAAACATACTCGCACCTCACACATTTCAACTGCTTGAAGAGCGGTATAAAGAATAAGTATAAAACGGTGATGTGTTATGCCGCGACGAGCCCAATAGATATGCTTAAAGGCAGCAAATAGCGCCTCCGCCGCCGTTGTCGGTGTTGTTGTTGTTGTTGTTGCTGTTGCACATTCGATTTGCTACGTTGCACTCATTGGTGATTGTCATAAAATTTTATTGCAACAGCAAAGCACCTAAACTGCAGCAACAACTACTACTACTACTACTCTCTGTAAGCTACTAACAAGCGTTACAACAAGAACAACAACAACAACAACAACAACAACAACAAAAAACTATAGCAATCAGCTGCCAATATTTGTGGGGAACTAGACGTTAGGGAACGTTGTCAGCGACACATTGCAACAGATGCATTTCTTTCTACGTTTCAACGTTGTGATGGCGACGCCAGGCCCTACCATTTGCCGTTCGTGAAGTGTATGTGTGTGTGTATGCATATATAAGTATTTATGTACATATGTATGTAAATTATATGAGACGAAATGTTATACTCGCTTCTTCTTTAGTTTTTTAGAGTTTTTTCTATTTTTTACTTTTACTTTTTTTTTCTTCTACTCAACTGTTTCAGCGCCATCACTTTACGTTAAGTTACGATTATGTTGCCGACTGTTGCCACTGGCTCCACTTTGCTATCTCATCAGCGCGCGGGCGTCTGTTTGTAGGCAACCTGTGTAATTTCACAAATTAAATTGCATTCCTACATAAACATACATATACTAGGGGTGTTAGTTGAAGTTTGCCGGTTTTACTAGTAGATGTCGCTAGCAATATGTATAAATTTTTATGATTTGGCATGTATATAATTTTTTTCTGTTAA
Organism: Ceratitis rosa; assembly: GCA_037013455.1. Classification (NCBI taxonomy): domain Eukaryota; kingdom Metazoa; phylum Arthropoda; class Insecta; order Diptera; family Tephritidae; genus Ceratitis; species Ceratitis rosa. The sequence goes on from JAWMAG010000004.1 coordinate 27,566,474, forward strand.
CATTCACCTACAAAAATACGCAAGTCACATTCCGCCAAACTAATAGCGTCATATTTGTTTACCTCAGTGAATATGTCGAGTTTCGTTCCAAGTAAATCGCATTTGCGGAATCGTTGCTTTTTTTTTGGTGAAACGGTGAACATGGATCGCTACCGACAACAAATGATCAATTTGAATCATGCGTTGATCGAAAAACGGTCGGAATGGGCCCGAAGACATGTCAAAGTTATCTTGCAACATGACAATGCGCCGTCTCATACCGCTAAACTGGTGAAAGCCACATTAAAAACACTTAATTGGGAAATGTTATCGCACCCGCCGTACTCTTCAGACCTCGCCCCGCCCGACTATCACCTTTTCGCATTGATGGGACACTCCCTTGCAGAGCAGTGCTTCACTAATTTTGAAGAAGTCTCAAAATGGCTCGTCGAATGGTTTGCCTCGAAAGAGAAAAAGTTTTTTTGGAATGGTATCCATAATTTGCCTGAGAGATGGGCGAAATGTGTAGAAACCAATGGTCAATACTTTGAATAAAAAAATTTTGAGATTCCTCTGAAAATTAAGTGTTATCTTTATCGAAAAAACCGGCAAATTTCAACTGGTATATGTACAGGAATCTGCAGTTATGTCTTCGTTCATGCCCTAAAATCAAACGGACTAGTTAAAAACTACTACCGATACTAATATGCCGAGAGAGTGCAAATAGTGGGCATAACTTTATTTGTTGATCTAAGTGAGGTTAGGTTCCCCTTCACGGCAACTACGATACGTAAAACTGACTCTCATAGGGGTTACGGGTCGTGAGCATGTAGGCCAAGCCGATGCTGGTAGTTCTCTAATCAGGACAATCAATATGGCGCTTTGGCGGGTAGTAAGCCAACAAAACCTTATTAAATAGTTGAGCATTTAGGGTGCTGTGATATCTCCTCTAAAGCGACTGTGAGATCTTGGTAACCGAGTCTCGCCAAACCCAAAAAGTGCGCGTTCTACATTAGCCAACTTTTCATATTGTATCCTTAGTTGGGTAGAACCAAATGGGTATTGACCGCCGTCTGCACGAATTAACAAACACCAACGAGATGCTTGATTTAACTAGAAAAGAGATCCCGAGGTTACGGAAGAAAATAAAGCCGGCAACCACAATAGCCAGGTGGTTAGCATTACGTGCTCATGTTCATAAGACTAAGGTTCGAGTCCTGGTTTAACCAAAATCTAATTATGATCTCCCTTCGACAGAGAATGTCAGCCCCTCTAGTGCATTTCTAACATGATCTACAACAACATCCATCTGCCGCTCGGAAGCAGCTTAGAATAAACTTTAGGTCTCTCCATTTGTTAATAAAAAAACTTAAAGAAGCACAGCACAAATTGGAGGAGGTGTTCAGACAAAAATCACTTCGGTGGTTACAATGCGCTAAGTATATATAACGGGTGACCCAAGTAACGGTCCTACCGACAGATCACCCGTGAATCGTGTCCAGCTTTCATGTTATTTTTATTAAGTATTGTTTGGCATTTCAACTTTATTACGAAAATTCACGTTCTGTAAATAATGTGTTTCGGGCAACTTTGCTCAAATTATGGTTAACATAATCGACCTATTGAGCATTTCTATTCGCAACACCATCAACCATCTTGAGACTCAGCATTCATTATTGGGTAATATTCAACCGAATAGACCACGTAGAAAATACAGCACAAAATACAGCTTGTGCAAGAACTGAAGCCGTCTCGACCTTCCCAAGTGACACGGCTTCGCTCTATGGGCTCTTGAAAAGTTCCAAGCCGATTTTGTTCAGCGATGAGGCCCACTTCTGAGACCCAGCTTGAGGAGATTCAAGAGCCGACATTTCATCCAGAAAAAACAACGGCATGGTGGGGTTTGTGGGCCGGTGGAATCATCGGTCCATATTTCTTCAAAAAAGTTGCCGATGAGAAAGTAACCGTTATCGTGCAATGAAACCCGACTATTTGATGCTTGAAATTGAGGCTCGTGATCTCGACGAAATTTGGTTTCAACAGGGCGACGTCACCCTCCACCCATCGCATCGATTGGTCACCAAGATGGTGTGATATCCCACCGTCAGATTTTTTCCTGTGAGGATATATAAAGTATAAAGTCTATGCGGACAATCCCGCTTTGATTGAGGTCTTGGAGCAAATCATCACTTGTGACATTCACCAGTTACCATTCGAAATGCTCGAATGAATCATCGAAATTTTGATTTAGCCGATGGATCTTCAGAAAATAAATGACAAGAGACTGTTTTTACGAGTGATAATAAGCATTCTACATTATATTTAAAATTTCTTTATTTTTTTTAAGTGGGGAAATCCATCGGCTTTAAGAGATGAGCTGTGCTGATGCTTAAACAGCGATAGTCTTAGACTAAAACATTGAGGGCTCCTTACAAGCACCAAAGTTAAGAAGTGGACCATGACCTCAGTTGTCAACAATAAACAGGCTGACTTTTTTTTTTAAATATTTGAAACTCGAAAACCTCGACATACAAAATAACCGTCTTCTAAGCAAATGTCCTTAACTATCTAGGTAAGATCGGTTTTCGACTTCCTCGTCTGCTGTATGCCGAACTGCCAGCGAGACATGGAAGTCATAATAGTCGGCGACATGAAAATACTACTGTAAATTACTTAAAGTTTTTGGAACGAAATTCGAGTGATATTCGTAGTGATTTAGGACAATATAAAGAATTGTTCCTGGTAACTTAAAATGCTATCAGGAGAATGATGAATGACTTGTAGAGTTTCGTTTCTGTTCGTCGAGAGAGGATTTTAGTTTTCAATGGCCCACACAGTCCAAAGTAGCACCTATTGTCAATAGTGAATCTGCGTTAGATTTCAAGGCTGACATTATTATTTGTAGTAATGCTGGTTTAACAGGGACGTGAAAGCCGAGTCACAAATGCAATGCATTTTTTTGATGACAGGAGTTATTTCGTCTTGTGCTCGTTCACTGCGAGACCCATTCGTTTCGCTTCTTTATCAAATCTGCAGAGCTAGTTTTGGATGACAAAGACTAACGAGACGCCAATAAAGATGCTATAGAAGAAACTTTGACCTGATTACCGTAACTGGAAACCTTGTAGAACTGAGCGCTTTGTGCTACCGATAGGGCTTTCAGAACATTCCTAGAGAATGTCTCTTCAAGTATATAGCCGTATTGGAATTCTAATACTTATATCACAAGAAGTGCCCATTCAACTCCGTGAGACTGGAAGTATCCAGACTCGACCCTGTCATATCTATTATACTGGTATGTATAACATGCAGGTAAGTCCCTTCACGACACTAAGCAGCAAGAACTGAGAAGGACCTCTCCGAACTCTTCCATACCAAACAGGGTTTCAGACAGGGTGACTCTTTGCCGTGATTCCTTCAGTTTGATGCTGGAAAAACTAATAAGAGTCGCAGAGCTAAATAACAAAGGTACTGTCTTTTACCAGAGATTAAAACAGCTGACTTATGCCGATGATATTGATATCATTTGCCCAACAATCGCGCCGTTAGTTCTGCTCTCTCAAGATTATAAAGAAGCGAAGTGAGTGGGTCTGGTAATGAACGAGGACAAGACGAAATACCTCCTGTCATCAAACAAACAGTCATCGCATTTGCGACTTAATTTCCACGTCACTACTGAAAGTCGTAGATTTGAAGTCGTAGATAAGTTCGGAGGAAGATCACTATTAACAACAGGTGCTACTTTGAACTGAGTGAGCAATTGAAAAGTAAAATCCTCTCTCGGCGAACGAAAACCAAACACTACAACTCGCTCATCATACCCCTATATGGCACAGAAGCGTGAACGATGTCAACATTTGATGAGTCGGACCTTGGAGTCTTTGAAAGAAAAACGATGAGCTGTATGAGTTATACGGCGCCATAGATCACCGAATGCAGAGATAGCGGCTACGCTGGCTAAATCAGATCATCCGGATGGATAAGAATAGTTCAGGCTTCAAAGTAATCGATGGCGTACCGGCCGGTGGAAGCCGTGAAAGAGGAAGATATCCACTCCGTTGTAAATATTGGATGAGTGCATAAGTTCGTGCTCGATTTCAAGTGCAAACTAAAATTGAAATTTTTTGAAGAAAGCGCTTTTATTAATCAATTATGTATTCGCCATCATGTTCGGCAATCCACTCCCAACGTTCAACCAATTTACGGATGCCTGATTCATAGAAATCGCGCGGTTTCTCGTTGAAAAAGGTGTCAAGGTGGTTTTTGACGTCTTCCACATTTTTAAATTTTTTTCCATTCAAATTGTTCTGCAGCGATCGAAACAAATGATAATCAGAAGGTGTAATGTCGGGTGAATATGGGGGAAGCGGCATGATTTCCCAATTCATCTCCTTCAGTTTGGCCAGGGTCGGTTTTGCAACATGTGGCCTGGCGTTGTCATGATAGAAAAGAACTCCTTTGCGATAGGCCAAAATCGGACGTTTTTCATCAATTGCTTTCTTCAATTCGACCAATTGCTGACAATACTTGTTGGCAGTGATCGTTTCTCCAGCTGGCAAGAGCTCAAAATAGATCACGCCTCGGATATCCCACCAAATGCACAGCAGTACCTTCATCGGATGCAATCCACCTTTCGACATCGGTTCCGCCCCTTCGTGTGCCTGTTTCCATGTTCTTTTGCGTTGAACATTGTTGTACAGGACCCATTTTTCATCACCAGTCACGAGCCGATCCAAAAAAGGTTCGTTTTTGATCCGTCGAAGCAAAGAAATTGCTGTTGACATACGGTCCACTTTGTTCTTTTCACTCAACTGATGTGGCACCCATGTATCGAGCTTCAAAGTGTACCCAACCTTTTTTAAACGACGAAACGCAGTTGATTTGTTGACGTTCAATTCACTGGCAACCTCTTCCGTCGAAATACGTGAGTTATTCGCAACTAAAGTCCTTAGAACATCGTCATCAAGCTCAGAAGGCCGTCCACTGCGAGGTTGATCTTCGAGGTTAAAATCTCCAGAACGAAATTTCGCGAACAATTTCTTTACTGTGCGGAGTGCTGGAGCACAGTCCAAATAAACTTCGCGAATATCTTTAGTTGCAGCGCCCACTGTTTTTCCTTTGCGAAATTCGTATAACATAATATGACGCATATGATCTTTTTCGTTGTTCATCTTCCATGCGTCTTTTCACTAAGCAACTCAAATCAAAATGAAGTTATTTTATGCTTGATTTACAGTTCGGACTGTCACCTTTCCAACGATATATAATATGTATATATTTCTTTCACGAGCGCCACTCTCAAACGATTCGTACGGCATCCAGCGGAATCGGGCACGAACTTATGCACTCATCCAATACCAGGTATAGAAATATGAATTTAAATTTTAAAATTAGTTAATACTCTTTACAACACTTTCATAAATTAAATGATACTAAAAATTTTGGGAGTCTCTCTAAAATAATTTTTTTATTTTGTTGACTGAAAATAAAACCTAATTTCTAATTTTGTACTTAGTACCATTATGAATTCTCCCACAACAATCTAGTAATGAACTAATACCTTTCTACTCAGTGTAATTTTCCACTGCGGGGTTTCCTCAACTACCTATCCACATTTTTCTTCTCTCGATTGATTGCTAACTTTGACGGGAGTTGCAGGTGTCACAGTTTCCGCTTTTAAATCTGTCATTTATACATTTATCGATATTTCTTTGTCTCACAAGCTTTCTTTAGCTTTCATTGCACCTTGGTGTGAGCTTTCACTATGCACATTTTTTCCCTTACAATTTTCTGCTTTCTCAAATTTATTTCAACAGTTTATGAGTTTGCTTGTTACAACTGTCGTAAAATTGACATTTATAGTTTAACTTGTTATTGATAACAAACAACAACAAAACAACAAAACAAAAAGAAGAAAAAATATTTGAGTTGAGCAATTTGAATTTAATTTGTGAATTAAAGAAGAAGTAAGAGATATTGTATGTGGAATCTTTCACACATGATGGGTGGTCAAATTTATTACCGTAATTTATGGTTGTTCGTTTACATTTCGTTTAATTTTCCATTGGAGACGTAAAAATGTGTTGTTACAAAATAAAATAGTAACACTAAACTTTTTATAATTATTATTAGTGGCTCAAAGAATGGCTTCACCAGCATGTACCCATATGTGGGTATATTTTATAAATGTTTTTTAAACATCATTAAATTTTTGTTATTATTATTTTTTTTTGCGGCGTTAAGTTCTAGAAGTAATTTTCATAAAGAGTTTCATCCATGCCTTCGTTTGACTTCACGCGTATTTTGAATTTTTAAATAAATATCGATCCCAATTTTTTAATATTTTTTTAGTAATCGAAGCACCCAACAAAATGTTACTCTCCCACTGGAATCTTAAACTTAATATACTCTTATGATAAAAGGAATATGCAATAAAGTTCAACGATATGCATAACAGAAGCTCCACCATCGATTGCCTGATAGCTCTCCTTAACTTCCTTCTTCTATGCCTTTACGACAAACCACAAACGAGTTGCAACGCCATCAGATTAAACTCAGCTCAAACTTTGAGGAATCAAAGTATGATTCCCGCTAAAATACGATCTCTCGCAGGAATGCCGAAGAAGTTGGATTGCACAACCTCAAGCACGTACTTCCATAATCACTTTTCTACAAGAATCCCAAACAGGAACAAAGTTTGGTGACACAAACTTCTTACTTCAGAGAGAGAGAGAGAGAGAGAGAGAGAGTAAATGATCCAGTTCGCTTTTTTCCTACAGAATGATATATAAGAAAAGTAATTTGAAGCAGACTTTATTGATATGAATTTATTGATAAATTCTGATGTTATCACGATTTTGATTTAGAATATATTACGGGGCTGTGGGAGATGCTTTTGAGAAGTCTTTGATATTAGTGTAAAATAATAAATACTCGATTACTTGCACACCTGGTGTTCGAGAGTACTCAGCAGCAAGCCAGTATAAGAAAACAATGGGACTAAATTTGAAGCTCCTTTCGTACAACCACCAACGAAATTATTAGAAGACGAAAAGAAGAGTTGATACATTGAGGAATACCCTGCAACAGTGGAATGAGAAAAGACTGCCTTCCTCACAACACTGAAATCGGCCGCAACGCGCGCTTTGTGGGAGATATACCTTTGAGGTTAAGCAGAAAGCGAGATGTATTTGCAGACTTCAAAAAAGAGAAGTTAAAATACATGAATAAAGATCTTGAAAAGCTGGCCGGCGGTGATAATACTCTAAAAGTTTTTCAAAGAATACGTCGGCTTATAGAAGGTATCAAGATTGTAGTACCATTATTATTAATTATTTTTTCATCAACCCTGTGTATACCCCAGCCAGGAATTTCGTTACGATGCGCCTATTATTATCGAATTAACTTCCGTGCTTAAACTCCTATCGAACGTACTGTGTGAAAGAATAAAGTACTCGTACATCGTCTAGGAGTTGTTTGTTATTTATCAATAAGGTTTCAGATGTAGTAAATCCAACTTTGACCATGCCCCTAATTTTGGAAAGGGCTCGTGATAACAGCACCGAAACACACCATTTTGCCCCTACACTGCTATGCTTGAATGTAGCATCCATGCAAACCTCATACAGGTGTACTCTAACGCTGAATAATATTAGGTCAAGTAATTGGTTCGTTCGGTTTTTTTATTGATTTTTCAAAATATGATAACTTTGTGTACATTTGTCTGATTTAAGTCAAATATGCGCCAACTCCATTATAGCCCTTCCCGTAGAAGGCTGCGTCCCTATTGACAAAACACTCGGAGAACCAATTTTCACAGGCTTCTCTTGAGGCCAACTTCTCACCATCAAGCGCGTTCGTCATAAACAGGAAAATATGGTTATCACTTGGTGCCAGGTCTGGACTATAAGGTGGTTGCATTAGGACCGAGCTCCTGGAGCTTCTGGCACGTCACCAAAGACGTGTGTGGCCTGGCGTTGTCCTGATGGGACACAATTCGGCCTCTGTTTATCAAAGATGGCCTCTTCTGGATGAGTGCTGCCTTCAAGCGGTCCAGTTGTTGGCAGTAGAGGGCCGAATAGAGCGTTTGGCCATAGGGGAGTAGCTCGTAGTAAATGATTCCTTTCCAATCCCACCAAACACACAGCAAAGCCTTCCTGGCCGTCAATCCTGGCTTGGACACCGTTTCCGCCGGCTCACCGCGTTTCGACCATGACCGATTTCGCTTGACATTGTCGTAAGTGTTCTACGTTTCATCGCCAGTCACCAAACCTTTCAGAAATGGGTCGATTTTGTTGCGCTTTTCAGCAGCGATTCGCAGATGGAAATTCGGTCCATCAAATTTTTTTGCGTTAGTTCGTGTGGCACCCCAAATCGAGCTTATTTTTGAATCCAAATGGTTCAAAACGGGTTTCTGGCTTATCTTTATTTCCTCAGCAATTAAATAAGTGCTCAAGAGACAGTCTGTTTCCACTATTTCCATGATTTTATCACAATTTCCGACGACAGGCCTCCCGACGCGTGGTGCATCTTTGAAATTACCGGAACGGAACGGAACCTAGCAAACCACTTTTGTGCTACACGTTCGTTTACAGTATCGGGCCCATAAACTAAATTAATTTTTTCAGCCGCTTTGGCTGCTTTTTCGCTTAGCGCGAATAAACATGTTTTCAGCACGACACGTAACACTAGTACTATGGACAATAGCGACATCTCTTAGATAAAAACCGAACGAACCAATTACTTGACCTAATATTAATAGAAGGGCGCTCTGGTCATCAAAATTACTGCTTGTAGTATTAGTTTGGTTTGAGATCTATCGTGCATTTATAAGTAAGGGTAACGTTCAGTAAAAGGATTCCTAATTTTACCATAACTTAACGAAAGAAATATCTAATTATTGGCTCTATAATAATCGTTTTGGATTATTTTATTCGAAATTTTTGAAGCAAAATGCATTCGTTATTGCAGTTTTACCATTGAAATGTGGGAAACTTAATTTATTTGTAAACTTTCTGAAAAACACTTTGACATTCGGCTCAAAAAATTTAGACCATTTCACAGGAAAACTTTGTTACTGAACGCATTTTAACCCCAAAAATTCAACTAAAAAATACTCTTCACATACAGTACTCGAATTTCCACAATTAAAAGGCAAATGTGAACGATCAAAAAAATGCAAGTGACAGAAAGTGAAATGAATAAAATACGAAAGAAAGAAAGAAAGCACAGGAAATGAGTTTGGAGTTTGTCAAATTTGACTTGTAAATCAACTGTCAATAATTTGTGTGCCCCTTTCTCCCTCATCACTACCGCCAGCTCTCTCTCTCTCTCTGTCTCTCTGTCTCTGTGTTTCCCCAGTCAACAACAATGCCAACAAGATTTATGTACATCACACTTCACGGCAATGTTGACAGCCGATTAAAAATGCAACAAATTGACAGAAAACTATGCAAATGACGGCCGAACTATTGTTGCATGGAGGAAAGAGTGAACGAAAGTGCGTGTACTTGAGTGTGTGTGTGTGTATGTGCGCCTGTGTGTGGGAAGCGTGTGTTTTCACTCAACTGTCAAAGTGAACATATTTATATACATACATTGCGTAGCAGACTCGCGCCAAAAAAAATTTTTGGGGCGTCCGCCGAGCGATGTATTGTTCGAAAAATCAAGGTAAACCCCAAACTATCAACTCCAAAATTAGTTGTGGATGTTCAGCAAGAAACTATCCGCCACTTACTCCGCGAACATATTTTTAATGGCCGAGTTGCTCGTAAGAAACCATTTATTAAAAAAAAAAACTGTATCAAATATGTCGATTAAAGTTCGCTCTGGAACATGTTCGTTAGACCCAAGCTTTTTGGAACACGATTGTATTTTCAGAAGAGGCAATATTTTCGGGTCCCACGGCACGTCTTACGTTTGGCGAAAAAATAAGGAGAACCTGTGAGCCACAGTGAAACATGGCGGTGGGAGTGTGATGGTTTGGGGTTGTACGAGCCGGTGTAAGAAATTTAGAGTTTATTGAAGTGACAATGAACAAAAATATGTACCTTAATATCGTGAGAAAGAATTTGCTGCAAAAAGCTGAGAAAAGCTTGATATAAAAGAAAAATTCCGCTTTTACCAAAATAACGACGCCAAACTCAAAGCAGCAGTCGTTCAATCCTGACTTATTTGGAAATGTCCCCATTTGATGACACTCCCGGCACTGTCAACTGATTTTAAAGACATTCGCATCCACAAAATTTCGAAGAAAGAGGAATTAAAAAAGGTGCTACTAGCTCTTGTTAAGGCAAAGGGCTTTCACACAAAATATTACAACATAATATTGAAAATGGATTTTTTTTTTTTATATATTTTAAAATGATTTGAACTGTAAGCTGTGACCTGAAATTTAATAGTAATTTTATTCTTTTATATGCATTTTTTTGTAGGCATTAATTAATGCGGTTTTCTAAGAGAGGGCTTTACTAATATTATTTCGCGTCGTGCTCATCTGTGGCTATATTCATTTCAAAGGTACTGTCATTTCGCGTCGTTTTCAGTAGATGTCATTTGTTTTAGCGTGAACAACAATTTGTTTCATTCATTTGAAAATGTCGAAATTTGTACCAGAAAAAGTGTTTTTGCGGGGAGTTCTTCTTCATTACTTTAACATGAAGAAAAGTGCTAGCGATAGCCATCGTATTTTACTGGACGTTTATGGTGACCATGCTTTTGCCGAACGAATGTACCAAAAGTCGTTTGCACGGTTAAGTGGCAATTTCGACTTAGACAACGGACAGCCAAAAAAATTTGAAGAAGAATTGGAGACATTCCTGCATGTCGCAAATGTTGCTTCAACGCCACCAAAAAAGAAGTCATTTTTGCATCGGATTGTCACTGGCGATGAAAAATGGATTCATTATGATAACCCAAAGCGTAAGAGATCGTATGTGAAACCCGGCCAACCATCGACATCCACGGCAAAGCCGAATATTCATGGTGCCAAGGTTATGCTATGTATTTGGTGGGAGCACAAGGGTGTGTTCTATTATGAGCTATTGAAATCGGGTCAGACGATCATTGGGGACCTCTACCGAAAACAATTGATTCGTTTGAAAAAGGCCATCGCGGAAAAACAATCAGAATATGCGACCAGACACGAATCAATAATTTTTCATAATGACAACGCTCGGCCACATGTTGGAAGGCCAGTTAAAAACTATTTGGAAAACTGTGGGTGGGAAGTTCTACATCACCCGCCTTATAGCCCAGACATATGTAGCACCTTCCGATTACCACTTGTTCAGATCAATGCAGAATGCCCTCACTGGAGTACGCTTCACTTCAGAACAGGGTATCAGAAATTGGCTGGATTCTTTCTTGATCTCCAAGCCGGAGAAGTTCTTTTGGGATGGGATCCATAAACTGCCAGAAAGATGGGCAAACATCGTAACTTCCGATGGGCAATACTTTGAACATTAAATGTTTATCAATTTTTTCACAATAAAGTCATAGTTTTCGAAAAAAAACCGCACGAATTAATGCTTACGCCCAATACATATATTTGAAAATATTTTTTATTTTTTAATATACGAAGTACTCCATATTCATACATACGAGTATATGAAATTCTTTGCTCTATAACATAGTGCTTTAATTTTTTATTATTCGTTTCAGTTTAGAAAATATTGTGGCTCGAAATTTATATCAGGTGCTGTATCAAATAAGCTGTGACCCACTGTGCATACGAGTATGTACGAGTATAAGTATATTTCAACGACTGTTGACTTGTTTGTTGTTGTTATTATTGCTGTTGCGTTGAGGATTATTTTGTACGTTTTATGTAAAGAGTTGACTTTATGCTGTTGTTGTTACATATAAGTATGTATGTATATGTATATGTATACATAAGAGACTCCCACATTGCTTCTATCTCATGCAACTTTGACATTTTCAAGACTCTCATGCTTGTCAAGCATATGCCTGCTTGTTGTTAATTTTATTGCTATTGCTATTGCTATTGTTGTTGCTGTTGTTGTTATATCAGCTACTCTCTACTTATGTATGTAGATACAATATTACGATAAAAGTCGCTGCCTGCCGCACGTACCCATGTCATTTGACAGCTTAACGCGTAATTAACGCACTGAAAGAGCCGAGCCGCAACGTCAGCGGCACGACACGGCAAAGAAAAATGAAATGAGTAGGCGATATTTAACGTTGGGTAGCGCGCGGTCTGTCAGAAAAATAATAAGCGTGAAGAATGTGGCCAACAAGTGCATTCTCTTATGTACATATATCTGCTTCTTCACTTTGCATTCTCTACTTTATTCATTTGCGGCATTTAACATATTTGTTGCAACATTTAGATATACATATGTACATGCACACACTTACTACTTATGTCGATCAGCATGACTTGTCACAAGAAGAAAGCAAATATCACATATCACCTCTGGGATTTCGTTTCTACTTTTAACCAATGTTCAACATCTTTTGTGTCCTCCTCCTCCTCCTTTCTCTTAAAATCTGTGAAGATTTCTGTAACTAGTTTACATTTTTACACCAACTAGTTCATCTTCATCCATTTTCCATGTAAGCAAATGGTATATTTAACACGGCGATGACCTACGAGCTAACAACTGTCCTATTATGCATCAGCTTCATACTAGTTATATACTAGTTCATTTAGGCATGTTGAATTTCTACTCCACCAAAAATAGAAAATAAATAAATAAAATAAAAATGATGGTACCAGCTGTGAGAATCGAACCGAGGCCCTCACGCACCACAGTGAAGGCCTCTAACCACTAGGCTATTGTTATGTTGTAGAGAGTAATGAAAACTGAGCACAGGTAATGTCTTTATGTCTCTCTTATGGTTCGGTTTTGTTACGATCCAACAGCGATTTGCAGATGGATCCTTTGTTCATTAGGTTTTTTCCCATTAACTCAAGTGGCACTCATATAACGATACTCTTTGAATTTTAAAGTGGTTTCAAATAGTTTTTTTTTTTTTTAGTATTCAGCCCCTAAGCAATTAAAACAGTGCTCGCATGACGGTCAGATTCGATTATGCTATCGATATTTGCAAGACTGCCTGACTTTCGTTTTCGCTTTAATCTAAAAAATATCATAAATGCGCATGTATAACATTTCTTCTTAAATAGACGGAGCTGATCTATGTAATCATAGGTTCAAAATTGAATTAGATTAGAATCGGTTACTCTTGGTAGGTAATGCGGCATACATAGAACCCTTAGTTTTTTGCAGTGCCAAAGCGTGATCCGTTTTATTGCGCTCCAAAGCAGTCGCCACATAAAACGTCAACGATTTTCGCGAAGCTCGAGAGTACTTAAATATCCAATACTGTAGCCTTCTCCTTTGATTAGCAAAACTTCGTGATATGTTAGGCGAGTTCTAGCTGTGCGTTCCAGCACTCAGCCCTATTGGAAATTTTATTATAAATCGTTTTTACCGACATTTGTATGGTATTTCCTGTTCCAGCAAGACGGATGAAACTTCTGTCATTCTGATCAGCTATTTCGTCGCTCAAATTCTCTTGGGGCCTGTAACCCAGTATATGTACCATATATGCAGCTTTTTATACTCGATCTACCTTCTTGCTGCTTCTCATATTGAACATTTTCAGATGCAATATTGTGCAATTGCTGCTTGGCTATTAACATATACTCGTAGTATGTTGATATTTTTTACATTATTCTCTAACCATCCATCCGCCTTTCTTAAACGTTGCTTGAAACGTTCTTCATATCGAGCCGTTGAAGTGGTTCTAAGCACTCTCGTTATACAGAGTGCAGTACCGGATCCGTTTTGTCAGCACTTACCCCAAAGTTAGATGAGAGCGTTTTCATAACGTTAGTAAGTAATGGTGTCTAGGAATTTCACCCTAACATCTAAAGCTATACCTTCCGCAAAAGGCAATTGTGTGGTTGCTTTTCCTTCGAATTTTCCCAGAAGCTCATTCGCTACAATTAGCCACAGGAGTGTTGTTACTCCCTGGCACTTTTGTTGTTGTTGTTGTTGTTTTTTTGTTGTTATAACCGCAAAAATATTCCCAAAAGTAGTTTTTGAGGAATGTTGTAGGAGTGACAGTCCTTGGCCGTAAAAATCCGGTTCGTTCCGGTATAAAGATCCGACTGTCGCGGAAACTATTGGATTTTAGTCGTCTCTTACGACAGGCATGCCTTACCGCGGGTAAATTCTTGAAGCCCTAAACCGCAGGGGTTATTCCCTGTCACTCTTGCAAATCGGCAGACTTTTAATCCATAGCAGGGGGCGCCCTCTACTTGGGCTACTTTCCATTGTCTCCTCACAGGAGACATATTAAATGCCCCACTTATGTATGTCTAGAAATACGCCTGGGGTGTATTCTGTATGCTCCAGAGTTCTTTCTATAATATTTTCGCGCTTAGTTATTGAGGTGGATCCTTCATATACGCTTGCTGCACCTTTGGTATGCTAGCCAATGACAACTTATCCTTCATGTGGGTGTTAGAAGGAATGAGATCGGACTAATGTTAGGTTAGACTGTATTCTTTCCAATAGAGGCCACCTTCGCAATGAATAAAACGCCTGTCTCTATCCAAAGCACATAGCTTAACCTTAAATATCTCTCGTATATTAATCTCAGCCATTTCACCGACCAACTTTGGGGCTGATATCCCAACTGGCTCTTCTTCGTTGCTAGCCTCCATGATGAGGTTTGCTACAATAAACCCTCTACCTCTAGCATTTTATACCTAACGCCAAGTATCACGTAAGCAACCGCAGCACATGTTACTATCCACTCGAGGGGCAAACCGTAGAGGTATCAATCCTGTATTTCTTTAATTTTTTTTTTTGCTTATTTTTACTTAAGTTTTTCGAATTTCGCTACATTTGACAATAAGGTATTAACCAGGTTAGTTGAAATTTAAGAAAAGCTAAATTAAAAGCGTTAACCCTTATAAAACAACAAAACCAGTGGGATCCTTAACCTTGCAGCTTTCATATTTCATTTTCACATTTCATTCATAGCTTCTACTCCAATTTCTACAAGCGGCAGCTTGACACATTTATGGACATTCTGCCACACATAAACCATTACATAAATCCTTGGCACCTACTAATCACTTACCAACACCATGGCAAGTGTTAAAATAAGCAATAAACGTCCACTAAATATGAATTAATTAAATTTGATATTATTATAGTATTATGTATGTACGTGGACCAGTTTATGCCACAAATGGTGTCACAAATGATTTGTTGCTACTTACAATAAGCAGTAAGCACACCAATTTGTTGAAGCTACGAGTAAGTTATGACATAATTTAGCAATGCAGTGTTTATCTTGTATTATAAAGCATGCATATCCTTAAAGCAAATGGACTAGTTGGAAGGTAGTTCAAAAGTAATATAGGAAGAGAGCTCAAACAGTCAGCCAATGGGTTTTTGTGTAGATATGAAGAACTTATTACATTTTCATAATTTTTCTATAATTTGGTAGATGTTTGAATTTTGTCAGAAATATAATAGCTCCATACTAGTTTAAAATGGGTCAATTAAATAATAGCTACAATTTTGAAGCAAAATATTGTTTTGTGAGTTTAAAAAGGTTTTGGTTATTGGTTAAAAACGGACCACTTAAATACTTAGTAGAGTTTAGTTTGTGGTTTTTTGAAAGGGGAGGTTGAGTTCTTGACCACAAGCGGCTGGGCTTAAGCCAAAGAGTAGGCTCATTGTGGGCCCCGCATAACCTTATTATACTATTGCAAACAATTTGCTCGATTTAATAAACTGGTTTAATTCCCTCTAACCGCTAAAGATGCGACGCCTCAATTGGCAGACGTATTCTGCATCATTTCGTCATACACACTTCTTATTCTTCTTTATCAGCGTTGGCACCGCTTACGCGATTATAACCGAATCGATTACAGTGCGCCCTTCATATTTTCTTTTCGCTGTTTGGCGTCAGTTGGAAATACCAAGTGAAATCAGGTCGCTCTCCACCTGATCCGCTCCACCAGCGGGTACTGCATTGAATATTTTCAAAGCTGGAGTGTTTTCATCCATTCGGACGACATGACCTAGCCAGCGTAGCCGCTGTCCCTTCATTCGCTGAACTATGTCAATATCATCATCATATAGCTCGTACAGCTCATCGTTTCATCGTCTGCGGTATTCGCCATTGCCAATGTGCAAAGGACGATAAATCGTTCGCAAAACTTTTCTCTCGAAGAGTCGGCTCTAGGACACATCAAATGTTGACATCGTACACGTTTCTGTGGCATATAGTGAGGCGGGTATGATGAGCGACTTGTAGAGTTTGGTTTTCGTTCGTCGATAGAGGACTTTTCTTTTCAATTGCCTACTCAGTCCAAAATAGCACCTGCTAGCAAAAGTAATTCTGCTTTGGATTTTAAGGCTAACGTTATTATTAGTGTTATTGCTGGTTCCAAGATAGACGAAATTATCTACGACCTCGAAGTTATGACTGTCAACAGTCGAGCCGAGTCGCGAATGCGATGACTGTTTGTTTGATGACAGGAGATATTTCGTCTTGCCCTCATTCACTACCATGCCCATGT
Source organism: Ceratitis rosa (assembly GCA_037013455.1). Classification (NCBI taxonomy): domain Eukaryota; kingdom Metazoa; phylum Arthropoda; class Insecta; order Diptera; family Tephritidae; genus Ceratitis; species Ceratitis rosa. The sequence continues at coordinate 27,583,029 of JAWMAG010000004.1, forward strand.
CCTTCGCTTCCTTATACAGTCTGGAGAAAACAGAAACCACGGCGCGGTTGTTGAGGCCAATAACGTCGATATTAATGGCGTACGCCAGCAGCTGTACACTCTCATAGAAGACTGTACCTTCATATACACTGCCCCATAATAATTTGGTGGTACGTTGCACGATGGAAATGTTTCAAGATTTTAGTAGTGACCATCTATCAAAAACAGGATAGATCTTTCTATTAAAGCGCTTATTTGGCACCTTTAGTAATACCCACAATCTCTGTTTGAAAGATAGAGTTGTAGTCATTAAGTGTGAAGCTACTTTGGTTATTGGCGTGGTCACAGTAAAGCCCTGATCCTATGACTGTCTTGCTTTTATACTTATCAGTATAGATATCAATATATTGACTGTTTCTGATGGGCTTGCCTTCCGCTCATTTTTACCTGCTATGGAAAGAGTAGATGGCATTCACTCGCCAGAAAGTTTCCGTTTCTCAGTTGCATTTTACGTTTAGCCCGTGTTCTGATATAATTTTCTGAACACTGACATGTCCTTCACAATTGGGAGATTGGACCGAATTTTCCAGAACTTATAGGCGGTTAGCTGTTAGCGCTGCTTCATACATACAATAGTTTGCATATTAATATAATATAATAATATAATATAATAATAATATTATTATTATCCTCATCAAGTAGATATGTGTATTGTACTTCTTCCAAAGATTTAATGAGGCATTCTTTCTTTAATGTCGCCCACCATACTAGTGCTCCATATGTTAGTATGGGTCTAATAACACTTGTGTAAAGCCAATACACCATGTGTGGTCGTAGGCTGAAATTTGGGGCAATCTGTAGATAGTCCAAATTTGGTGCGCGTCCTGGCGCTACTTTCAACATCTCCATCCAGCAAATATTTTTTTATCGAGAATCACTCCAAGATACTTAGCACAGTTGGAAAACATTTTAATGTCACCTCTTAAGGATGGTGTGTTGAATTGATGAACTTCCGTCTTTCTACAATAGTAAAGGGGTAGAACCCAGATTTTTCCTGTCTCTCAGCCCAATAAGCTGCGACTTAAAATGCCATCACTTTTACTCGTGAAAAATCATAAAACTTGATAATTATTCAATAAATGAAATAATGTATTGCAGTGTATGCATTAATTCGTGCGGTTTTTTTTTCGAAAATTATGACTTTATTGTGAAAAAATTGTGGTACATTTAATGCTCATATTATTGCCAATCGGAAGCTACGATGTTTGAACATCATTCTGGCAGTTTGTGGATCCCATCCCAAAAGAACTTCTCCGGCTTGGAGGTCAAGAAAGAATCGAACCAATTTCTGATACCCTGTTCTGAAGTGAAGCGTACTCCGGTGAGGGCATTATGCATTGATCTGAACAAATGGTAATCGGAAGGTGCTAAGTTTGGGCTATAAGGAGGGTGAGGTAGAACTTCCCACCCACAGTTTTCCAAATAGTTTTTAACTGACCTTGCAACATGTGGCCGAGCGTTGTCTTGATGAAAAATTATTTATTCGTGTCTGGTCGCTTATTCTGGTCGTTTTTCTGCGATGGCTTTTTTCAAACGAATCAATTGTTTTCGGTAGACGTGCCCATTGATTATCTGACCCGATTTCAATAGCTCATAATAGAGCACACCCTTGTGGTCCAACCAAATACATAGCATAACCTTGGCATCGTGGATATTCGGCTTTGCCGTGGATGTCGATGGTTGGCCGGGCTTCACATACGATCTCTTGCGCTTTGGGTTATCATAATGAATCCATTTTTCATCACCAGTGACAATCCGATGAAAAAATGACTTCTTTTGGTGGTGTTGAAGCAACATTTCCGACATGCAGGATCGACGTTCGACGTCTCTTGGCTTTAATTTCCAGGCTTCTGGTTGAATGCTAATGATTTTAATCGTCTGGAAACGGTTGCTTGATCTACTCCTAATACTTTTGCAAGTTCTTCTTGTGTCTGGCATGCATCTGCGTCGAGCAATGTCTCCGATTCTTCCTCTTGAAATTTTTTTGGCTGTCCGGGTCGTTCTCCGTCGTCGAGAGTCGAAATTGCCACTTTTGGCACGTTCGTTCGGCTAAAGCTTGGTCATCATAAACCTCCAGTGAAATATGATGGCTTTCGGCAGCACTTTTCTTCATGTTAAAGTAATGAAGAAGAACTCCCCGCAAAAACACTTTCTCTGGTACAAATTTCGACATTTTCAAATGAATGAAATAAATTGTTGTTCACGCTAAAACAAATGAAATCTATTGAAAATGACACGAATGACAGTACCTTTGAAATGAATATAGCCACAGATGAACACGACGCGAAATTATGCTATTAGAGCCCTCTCTAAAATTGAAATCAGCTGCCTTCAGTTCGGTGTCGAAAGCGCAAAGAACTGTTCATCAATGCTTCCCTTACTTTTTACTGTCTTGCATTTTGAAGGATTTTTTTTTTTTCATTTTTTTTTTTTAAATTAAACATCAAAAGAAATTTATATTATTAAACAATATTACTAAAATTATTGCATTACATTTTTTCACAATCGGTAACAGCTCGATTTATTTCGGATCAGTGCGGGCTAAGTCAGTAAATTCTAGTAGTAAACCAATCATTTTTACGACTAGTTTAATATTTCACTATGGAGTAATATTATATAGTTAACAGTATATTTGTTTATGTGTACATATATTTTATGGATGTTGACATTTCTGTGTGATATTATTATATAATTTGATATATTGGGCACATAATTTTTGAATGCATACCTAAGTAAGCAAACTCAGCATTCAAAACTGTTCAAAATTTAGCAAACAATATACTTTTCATAAAAATAAACACAATTATTATTTTATTACAAAAAAAAAAATGGTACACTAACAACGTCGAGTTAAAGCGATGTCACAGCACTAATGTGTCAGTAAGATTAGAGATTTCATGTTCTGGCTATTAAGGATGGTTCTCTATTCGACGCTTACACTTGCTCCTCCTCAACAACTCAATAGAAGGAATCATTGGTATGGCATTTTAAGCTCCCTACGTGTTGATACGCAGCAGCAAGATGCAAAGACAGAGAGAGGAATGCTGCTCGAAATATCCATGCAAATTTTCAGCGAGATACAAAAGATTTCAAGACCGCACCTTATTCATGTATACTGAATTTATGGAAGGAACATGATGAACCTGAATCCTAAATAAATATAAAACAAAATATGTTCTAATATCCGAATATGGTGTCATCGAATAGCGAAAAATTAGATGTAACAAACCGGCGAAAGCTGATGGCGTATCGGCTGAGCTGTTATAATATATTCGCAAAAAGGACGGAAGAAAACATATCAATAATTGGATCCCACGTGTGCTCTGCACAATAGAACATAAAGGATGAAGGCATTCTGGTCCAATTACCTTGGGCTAAGCCTCCTAAATATCTTATATAAGGTCTTGTCGAGCATATTGTGGGAAAGCTTAGAGTCCACCGTAAACAAACCTGCTGAACTTTGTCATTGTGGCTTCAGACCTGACAAATCCAACTGCGATCAGACATGCTTCATGCGCCATATCCTGGAAAAGACGAGTTGCAAAATTAAAAGGTGAATCTACATTCTACCTTGGCACTACAACATTCAAGTGACCGCCTCGCGAATTTTTGCAAAGTTCAAACCGTTTGATATGATTTGCTCAAGAGTTAAAGGTGTATCCGCATAAACATAGTCTTTCGCGCAGCCTCAGAAAATAAGTCCAGCGATGACAAATCACATGACCTCGGCGGCCTCTTGTCACATGTTGTGTGTGGCATGTAGCACCATTTTGTTGAAAACATATATTATCCAAGTCATATTTTTCAATTGCAGTCCAAAAATGGTAGGTTATCAAACGACCACAATGCCCCCAATCAACAGTGACAGTCTCGGCGTTTTCTTTTCCGTTCGTTAAGGTCCAATCACACCTTGGGACCAAAGAGCACATCAGACAATAAGTTTTTTTGGATGTGATGGCCTCTCTTCAATTAATTGAATATCTTCGAAGCCCCATATTCCCCCAAGTATGAAATGTACCTCGTCGATGTTTTGTAGAAAGTTTTGTTAGAAAGAAGCGCCGTCCACTTTCACTTACAGTAGCGATATTTGAGTTGGAACGAGCAAAATGATTATGGAAGAGCCTTACAATATCTGTAAGCGATCTCTTTTAAACTTTTACCAATTTCTTGAGTAGTTGGAAAATTATATGCCTCGTGCGTCCATTTTCATAAATACATGACCATATTCGATGAGTCAGCGCTAGGAGTTTTCGAGAGGAAGGTTTTGCGTAGGATTTATGGTCCTCTACGAGTTGGGAACAGCGAATACCTCAACCGATGAAATGATGATCTGTAGGAGATATTTGATGATATTCACATAGTTCAGCGAATCAAGAAACAGCGGCTACCTTGGCTAGGTCATGTGGTTCGAATGGGTAAGTATGCTCCAGCTTTAAAAGTTTTCGATGCAGTACCCGTCGGTGGAAGCAGAGGAAAGGGGAAGCCTCAACTCCATTAGAAAGACCAGGTTGAGAAGGACCTGGCTGAACTTGGTATCTCCAATTGGCGCCAAACAGAGAAAATTAGAAAGTAATGTTATATATTCGGCTATAATCACGTAAGCGGTGTCGACGCGAGTAAAGAAGAAGAATTGAAGTGAATAAGTCTGGTGGTGAACGAGAACAAAACAAAATGTCTCCTGTCATCAAACGAACAGTCAGCTCATTCTTGTCTTGATTCCCACGTCAGCTTTGACATCCAACGCAGATGAATGGTTCTATAGTAGGAAAGCAAATAAAAATATTAGGTAAAGTAAAAATTTCGTTCGGTTTTTATCTAAGAGATGGCGTTATTGTCCATAGTACTAGTGTTACGTGTCAGTACGTTGTGAGCGCTCGTCAAAGATGGACACCAGGAAAGAGAAAATTCGCTAAAATTTACAATTTTTCTTCGATCAAGGCAAAAAAGCAGCCAAAGCGGCTGAAAAATTAATTTGGTTTATGGACCCGATACTGTAAACGAAAGTGTAGCACAAAAGTGGTTTGCTAGGTTCCGTTCCGGTAATTTCGATGTCAAAGATGCACCACGCGTCGGGAGGCCTGTCGTCGAAAATTGCGATAAAATCATGGAAATAGTGGAAAGAGCCCATCACGTGAGCACTTATTTAATTGCTGAGGAACTAAAGATAAACCAGAAAACCGTTTGGAATCATTTGCATTAAAAAAAAACCGAACGAACTTTTTACTTTACCTAATATGAAGCCATCTCTCTCCAAATAAAGGCCAAGCACTTTTCCATCCTGATATATGGTACGGAAGACGATGGACAATGAGAATATTGGAAGATTTTGTAAATGATATATGATCATTTACATACGTATATGTTAAGGCGATCACCCCAGACGATGGAACAATTAGCTATATGAGATATACGCTGTCATCGACGCAGCGAAAAAAGAGAAATCGGCTGCACTGATGGAATGATTTGAGTGGTTGAAAACACTGAATCCGTGAAGTATATTCTGCAGGCAGAAGCAGAGGAAAAGGATTGCCTTCACTTCGCTGTAAAGATCAATTGGGAAAGGTTCTGGCTTCATAAGATTGATATTAACTTAAAACAAAAATCATTGGGGTTACTCTGTGAACTCAGCAGAATTGAGTGATCCGCGGTCTCATTGACACCAAGCTATATACATAGGTGTGAGTGTCCGAAACATAGGTTAGTAGATAGGATATTATATAGTAGATAGATAAGCATTGGAATTGGGAGCAGATAAGCTTTAAATAACCCAGCCTTGGCTGGGTTTAATATAGAATTTTTTGCTGAAAACCATGAGCCAAATATAAAAATTTCATCCATGTACCTCCTCGAAATTCTCAGTAACAATAAGACCATAGCGCCACAACACTACGATAAATCAAGAGTCGATGCTCACATTAAAAACCATTCATTTGGCAGTCCGTAGTTCACAGTCACGAAAGTACATTATGTAGGGAACCTCAAAAACATGCTCACGCATATTTCTAACCAAGAGGAAATTTATAACAAAAACATTAATATTAATGTAAAATCTATACACTAACTTACATACTTATACATATGAGCATACATATATACAATACATAATATAATATAATTTAATGTATATACAGGAGACTGTAGTGTTGAAGGCGAAAAGCATGTTTTTGAATGCTGACCAAACAATTAGCGACACACATGTCAAATTGATGATGGAAACATGTAGATAAATCCACACACACACGCACACAAACACACATGCGCACACCTACAAACAGATTTATTGATTGTGTGGCGTTAGCAGGACATTTTCGTTGATTTAATATAGACAAAAACGTTTATGGAATATCAGTGAGCAGGTATTGATAAATTGTAGTTGAAATATACATATGTATGTATGTATGTTTGTTTGTGGACGATGAAAAATTTTCCAAACGAAGTGCACTGCGAAACCACCACCTAGAAAGTAACAACAACAACAATAACAATAACTATTGTCTAGCGCACAATTACCATTAGCAATGACCAGCAGAGCCACCACTGCCACAACCAACAAGAGGAAATGACAACCGCGGTGGTGCCTGCATCAGCGGCATTACCAGCAATATTGTTTTATTATTGTTGTGCTGCTGTGACACATTTATTCATTTCGGTATGTATGTACTCGTATGTAACGGCACAGCTGCGCAAATCGAATCAATTTAACACTCAATGGCAAATTTAATGTATTGAGGCAGGCTTGCAACACGTACGTAGTCAATCAAGAGTGCAGCTAGTATTTGTATATATATATATATGTGTGTGTGTGTGTGTGTGTGTGCGCGTAACGATGCAATGCGTACTGCAGTAAAATATTAAATTGATCTAGGTTACTACTATAATTTTCCGAATGAAGACGTACTGGTCCACTGCTGATTTCAAATTTAGCCAAAGCGGGGTAGAGGCAGCTTCTTTTTGTGCTATTGAAAGATACTTTAAAATTATCAAAGTGACGATGTGTATCGATTCTTTCTTCACGAGTCTTTCGTAAGATTTGTTGCATGATGAAGATTTGGTCAATAGTTGATTTACCAGGTCAAAACCCACATTGATAAGTTCCAATCAATTTGTTGACAGTGGGCTTTAGTCTTTCACACAATATGCTCGATAAAACCTTATATTCGATATTGGCGTAGACTGTGAGATATCCCTTTTTGCGGACAGGGCAGAGCCCACTTAGGTTCCAATCGTCGGGTATGCTTTAATTCCGCAAAGAAGCTGATGCATTAACTTTATCAGTTCTTCGCCGTCGGATTTGAATAGCTCTGCTGGCACTCCTACGGGCGATTGCTATTCGAACTCACCCATAGTCGAGCTATGAAACATCTGCTCGTTCATCATCGATTGCAGAATTACTGTCATTCAGCAGGCTGGCGAAGTGTTGCTTCCGAAAATTCGGTATACTCTGGGCATCAGTCACAAGATCACTTCTCTGGGTCCTCCAAGAATTTGTTTCGATCTTTAACCCATATATCGCCGCATCATTCTCGAGATTTTTCGAGTTTTTCAATCTCTTCGCACTGACGTATTTGGGCTAAAAGATAATGGTCAGAGTCGATGTTGGGCTCTCAGAGCATAAAGCACATCTAGAACATTGGAAACATGTCGCTCATCAATCAAACCATGTTCGATTTAGTTGCGAGCTTTTCAATCTGGGATCAGCCAAACAGGCGACTATTTCTGCCTTAGTCTTATTAGGACATCAACCACCTGGACAGTGAGGCCGATTGTTCGGGTTCATACCCTTACGTCGCGATCATTGCAGTAATTGTCATAAAAAGTGGAGTATCTCCCCGAAAACGTAATTGTTTTTTTTTTTTCAAACCAGCTATTTTCTATATGGCATGTCCCATGCAAATAAGTTTAGATTTTGTACTGAACCTTCGTTGAACACACCCACCTACTTCATTGAACTCTTAAATCGAATATGTCAGAGTGACTCCACTAAAGATCCTTCTATTTTAGTCGCTCCCCATGGGTTTTTTACCACAACTTGCACAAGTGATGTTCACGTTGTTAGGTTGTGCGACAAGAAAGCAGGAGTAGGATTTGGGTATAGCCGTGCAACGGAAACTACATATCAAGAATCAGGACTACACTCCATTGAACTCCAGAGCTGTTTTACCTAAAAATCCCCTTAGAAAATTTCGTTCGTCCCGCCCGATCACACATTTCGTCACTGTGTTCTTTGATACACAGAGGCGGGTACATAATTTTACTGCTACAAGATAGTGGCTTCACGCAGCCTACGTACGTCAAGAACACTGGAGACATCTAGGCTGTCTATCACAATGTAATAAATCTGGGTTTGAGTGCTTCGATGTAAAGGCAGCTAAGAAGTCTAGTGAAATTTCTTTTGCGGGAATCTAGTACTGAAGACAACCATATTTCGAGTCTCGGGGAAGTCGATTAGTCTTAATCCACTTGAGCATATTTCGTCATGGAGGCTAAATTTTCCGACGGTTACGCCGAAGATATCCGTACAATCTGACGTTAATATCGCCAAGTATAACTTTCACATGGTGGTGGTGGCAGCACTCATGAGTACTCTCCAAGCGCTCCTAATAGGTATGCTTGGTCATATCGTCCTTCTTCTTCCTTCGGGGCGTGGGCGCAAATTATCGATATATTAAAAAAAATTCGCTTTGATGCGGATTTTCATTTAAAAAATTATTAAAATTAATTCGTCCAACCTTTTTTTTTAGCGATTTCCTAATAAAGTTATCAAATTTCAGTAATCTAAAACGAATTAATACTTATCCCATAATTTTGATTAGTTTTCCAACAAAAAATTTAAATCTTAGGAAAACTTTAACAATAGTTCGAAATCATATAATTTCATACTCAGCAATCGAAAGCTTTAATATTGCCACTGCTTAAAAGGACATTGTGTCGCTGAATATGGAAGGATATGAAAGTCACACTTATCCATTTAGTAAGTGGCATAATGATAATCATACAATGACCCAGTTATCTTGCTGACTAGAAAAGTTATAAATACACCATGACTGAGTAAGTGGAACTCGAAAGAATTGCTAATTTCTGTTTTTGGATTTTTCTCTTTCACAACACAAACAACTATGACTGACTACATAATAACTACAAATATAAATATAATACGTGTATATGTATGGTATGTATGCATACATTTTAAGTTGTCCTGGTAAGCAGAGTTAGTGCGAGTGTACTCAACACCAAGGGAGGAGTAGTAGCGACAATACGCCAAGCTCATTTGAATTCATTTGAATGTGTTGATGAAAGAACGTCCTCCGCTCGCTACAGTGCCGCTCTTGCCCTTGTACGTTTGCGAGGAGAGAATCCATAAGCTTGGCGCCAAAGCAAAAATTTAAGGACAAGCGATGAGCAAGCGGAGGAAAATCTTTTGAATATCTACTTCGCTCCCTTGCGGCTGCTGCTCTATGACGCGCATTTTTCACTCTCTCTCTCCCTCTCCCTCTCTCTCTCTCTCTGCATTAATTTACGCCAATTTATGAGCAAATTTGAACATTAAATGACAATTTACAAGTGAACTAAAATTACAAGAGAATGGCAACTAATTGAAATGAATTGAAAAAGCGCGCACGTGAAGTTGATGCTGAGATGAGAGGCGTTCAAAAAGTGGGCCAATACACAAGAGATGAATAGAAGAAGTGTTAAGAGTTAAGGCGAAGAGATTTCGAAGGCGTTTGGAAACCAGCAAAATGCGCGAAAAAAGCCAATAAAATTAGAAAAAAAAAAATTCTATGAAAAAAGTGATTATTACTCAAGCAGAAGACTGTCTGACGCAGCGCATAGACGACAATAGAAAGCAGAGAAAAAAAAGAAAAAAAGAAAAACAAAAAAAAGTGATAGGTAATTCACACGCTCGCTCGGTGCGCATAGCTGTTGAGCATATTGATTAGAACTTTGCATTGAATTTTAGAAATTAATTGAATTTTCACGCTTTTAAATTTCTCCCGCCGCGCGTGTAATATGCGCTGGACGAGCGCATTTGCCATGCCCCCCACTGGGAGGAGTTGAGAAAATTTTGCAGAAAATTTACATGGCACCAAAATTCAGGACAAACTTTTTCGCCAACGCCACGCAATTTGAAAATTTATACAGAAATTTTAGTTTAGCATCGCGAAAATTGTAAGTTTTCGGTTAAGTCACGTAGGCGGTCAGTCGCGTATCGCACGCCATTTACATACATACATTCATACATACATACATATATATACCAGCAACTTACGCGCGTTTTTATGTCGCAAAAGAACGCGCCTTTTCTACGCTACCTATTTCCCGTGAAATCAAAACTTAAAAGCATTTCGAAATCTCACGCGGAAAGCGATTTTAATTCGAATATGCTGGTCACGTAACGCGAAATGTAATCGAATCCGAAAGTATGCAAGATTTAATCTAAGCTCAATAAGCGTTAAAATTAGTTGAAGGTAAGATAGAGAGACAGACGAACATGGAAATGCTTTAAGCAACAACAATGGCGAAATTAGTGGTACCGCGGAGGGGATGATAAAAATTGATAATTTTCTGAAAAAAGCGGAAAGTGACAAAAGAAAAAAGTTTTAGGTTTGAAGAACACATTTTAGATCACACTCAGATCCACAGAGGGTAATTAGGAACAACGGGTTCACCAGAGTCATTCTGCAGTGATGTGGCTACAAGGGAACAACGTCTATAGACAAGTGCCCCAAATTAATATCTACTCGCGGAACAAGCCTGTACATTGGGTTTAGAGCCCGCTACGTAGAGACTAGCTCTACAAAAAAAGAAAGGATGACGACCCATAGCTGGAATATTCTTCAATAAAAAATAACGCAAAATTAGTGTGGAATTCGGTAGGAAAGAGATTCCTCCATATAGTACAATCGTTTTCTCCGCAGGACGAACGTCATGCCACAATCCGCATTAATACACGATGATTTTAACAAGGAGCTATTTTGCGCCCACGCTCCAAAGGAAGAGAGATGTGTCTAAAGATATGTGCTATAAGCGCTCTTAACGCACTTACGGTTGCCGCCTCTGCTACGATGTCAGAATCGTGCTTGACGATTATACCGCCAGGGTGGGCATAGAAATTATCTTCGGTGCACTATCCAGAAAAACCAACATACCTCACTAGGTTGACGCTGAACGACTTCGCCGGTATTAGTAAGCTTTTATAAACGGACGACAACGGCGTTCATGATGTGCGTACTTTCCGGGGACTTAACATCGACTGAAACCAGTACATCTTCTGAGAACACTCTTCAGGGACTCAGTATATGGGAACTGTGGGATTGCATTTCAAGCTCCTAATGTACACTCGCAACAAAACTATCGGTTTTTGACAAGGTCGACTTGATATGATGAGGACTGTCGCAACGTGATGACATTTTTTTTTTGACTCCATCGAAATATGGTCAACAGATCAACAGATCACACAGATCTCGTGGGGGGGATACCAAAATCTGAAGAGGAAAGCACATTGATACATGAGGAGCTTAAGAAATTGGCCGACAATGGAATACTAAAAATGTATGTGAAAAAATTCGGTAACTTGCAGACGCTTTCCAGGCCGGAGCAGATTCGTGTATGAACCAAATAGGTAATCCGGCAGCCAATGCCCAGAGTATACCGAAACTTCCATTTCAGCAGACAGCCAGTTGGTTTTCTACCTCCTCTTCCGAGAGCGGTCATCATCAACTCGATAAATGGGAACTGTGAGATCGTATTTCAAGTTGAGGACAAGGAAGATTTGATACGATGAGGACTGTCCCCCCATAGTGGCAGTTTTTTCTGCCTCCTTTGACATATACTCGTAGTGTATCAATCCCTCACGCGCTCCATATGGGGGAGAAATCGAATGCTGAAGAGGTGAGCTAAAGGTATAAGCACAGAGCAAAATACAGAGACTTTGAATTGGAGAGCCAAAGAAACGAGCCGACAGGGAAATGCACGAAATTTCCATGAAAAAAATGTTGCACTTTATTGAAGGTTTCAAGACCGAAGACTATTCATGTAGGAAGCAAATAGATGAACCGGTTGCCGATGTCCAGAATATACTGAAGTTTTGGAACGAACACTTTTCCAGCCTACTTAGTGGCAGTGAAAGGGAAAAATTCAAGAAGTCGAATTTCTTACCGATGGTTATGGTACAAACTTCCCTTACCCGGCTTTGAATATAGCTCGATTACGAAAGACCATGGTTTAACATCTGAGTAATTCAAATACGATGATGAAGGACTCACAAAAAGAACACATGAGTTTTTTTTTGCAAAATATGGTCCTACACACACCACGTTTAGAAACCTGAATGGGCTCTACTCAATGCATTAGAACGAGGATTCTACCATCTATGCCAATGACCTTAGGATGGAGTCTACTGAATATCGCATACAACGGTTTTCAAGCGTATTTCGTGAAAGATTAAAGCCCGCCGTACATGTACTGATCCTATCTTTTCAGCACTGGATAAAGAATGGCCCTTACCAAACCTTCCTCGATTTTAAATCACCTCTCGATAGCACGAGGAGAAATTGTGTCTACTCCGCTATGTCTGCATTTGATATTCTGATGTGCAGTGCTCGAGACTTAAGGGGTTACATACGTCCAGAATTTTCAAAAAATCGATTTTTTTTATAGGTTATTATTCTTTATAGTTTTAGGCGTATTTCTGTGAAAGTCGATTGTAAAAATTCCCCATAGATACAAAGTTATGGTAGAAAATCAGACCGCCCGACGAGAGTTTAATGCACACAGGTAGCTGTCCTTCGTTTGAGGCACATGAAAGTTTAAACGCGTTTTTCTCGAAACTACTTTTCCCGGCACGGTCTGCATGATAACTCATACAGTTTTTAACATTTTTTGATGCGATTTTTTTTTAAATATTCGAAAATGTTTTCTCTATAGTCTGTCGAGCCGTATTTCCGATATTTTTATTAAAAAATTTTATGAACATAATTAAAGTGTGACATTTATGACGTAAAACGCATACTTTTTTTCTAAATTCCGTAAATTGGAAAATTTTTCGAAATTAAAAAATTCGGCTCGACAGACTATAACTACAACTTCATTTTACAAGATTTTTTTTTATTTTTAAAGATCCATCAACATTCCAAGGATAAATGATGCAGACCGTGGAGCAACTTTTTTTTCATTGTACTTTGGGTCACGTGATATTTTATGTACTAATTTTTGTAAAGAAAAATTAAAATACATTTTTTTATAAACTTTAAGTACCAATAAACATTGTATAAAATTTCTTTATATTTATTTCTATTGTTATCCCTTCTGAAAACAGTTTTTGTTTTAGCGCATTTTTGGTGCTGCTGGACGTATGTAACCCCTTAACTAACCAATAGTTAAAATTTCAGGAAGTAATTTTTTCTAGTTACGTTCGCCTCTAAGCCTCATTTATAATTACGAGGGGATTAACAAATGTTCGGTAAGTTGACCAGAAAAAAAAATACAAAAATTCTTCTTGTATTTATTCGTAATCTTTGTCATTTTTTATTTTCTCTTCATAATCGTCTTTGATTTCAATGCATTTCTTAAGCCTAAAGATCTACTTCTGAAAACAGTCTTCAAAATCTTGCTCTTTAAGCTTACCAATTTCAGCATTAACCGCATTAATTATCTTCTCGTTGCTATGAAAGACCCTTCCTTGTAAACATATTTTAATTTTTGGAAGTAACCAGAAATCTCAGGGTGCTATATCCGAGGAATATGGTGCTGAACGTATTTTTTCGATCCCAGAGATCGCAATAAAATTACTCGTTATTTCAGCAGAGTGAGATGGCGTGTTGTCATGATGCAAAAAGTAGCGTCGCAAATCCTCTTTCTTCCTGTTTTCCAACAAATTTTTGAAATCTTTTAGTAAGCACACTTTGATGTACCATTTTTCAGTTACCGTCTGACCCTTTTTCAGTGGAATAGCAGCTACGATTTTAGATCGGTTGAAGTAAACTGACTTTACTTTTGACATTACTTTTGCTGGCGATTTTTGTTGCGTAGATTTTACGGGTGAGTTTGCTCATGTTTGGCTCCATACCATGGACCGCTCTTTGGTTTCTGGATCGTATATCAAAGTATTGCCCATCGGAAGCTACGATGTTTGCCAATCTTTCTGGCAGTTTGTGGATCCCATCCCAAAAGAATTTCTCAAGCTTGGAAGTCAAGAAAGAATCGAGCCAATTTCTGATACCCTGTTCTGAAGTGAAGCGTACTCCGATAAGGGCATTCTGCATTGATCTGAACAAGTGGTAATCGGAAGGTGCTATGTCTTGGCTATAAGGCGGATGAGGTAGAACTTCCCACCCACAATTTTCCAAATAGTTTTTAACTGCCGTGCAACATGTGGCCGAGCGTTGTCATGATGAAAAATTATTGATCGCATATTCTGGTCGTTTTTCCGTAATGGCCTTTTTCAAACGAATCAATTGTTTTCGGTAGAGGTCTCCATTGATCGTCTGATCCGATTTCAATAGCTCATAATAGAGGGACTTTGTGGTCCCACCAAAAATGATTTTCATGTCAGAAATACACTCGGAGGGGTTGACATTCCCTGCCAAGAAGCGACCGTAATTATTATTTATTTATTTTTTTATTTAAATTAATTTTCCATAACTTTTGGATGTTCGTCCTACCAGGATTTGAACCCGGGTCTTCCGAATGTCATTTATCATTTCCGGCGTGAAATAAAAGCCCTGCATTTGTTGGAAAAACTTCAAGAGGAAACGAACGTTAAATGGGGAGCTTCGAAAACTTAAGTCCATGAATTTAAATTCCAACTATCCGCTGAGTATTATTGCATTTAAAAATAAAGCACTACGTTTGCATGATTGAACTACTAATACACTTACACTATATTACTTTTCTGCAGAGATACATGCAAATTTACGCGCGAAAGGATTTACTCAATATTAAAGCAATCAACGTTAGCTTCCTTTAACCCAATTCCCCACCAAAGGCTCATCGCAATCAATAGCAGTAGTGGCGATAGTGGCGATAGCAATGGTAATGCAACTCAGTTGCACAGTTCACGCTGTGTCTTCGGCCATTATAAATTCCCATTTGGTCAACATCTCACTCGCCCACCGCGCACAACGTTCTTTGTTGACCACAGCATACCCTATTTTTCAATTCCCCTCAGGAGACTTCATTTTACATGCATATATATTTACTAACAAATAACACTGGCTCTACGCGCAAGCACATTTATACACACGTACACATTTTATATACTTTTTTTTTGCTTCGTTCACCTTCTTCATTTCATTGCTCATCAGAACTTGTGATATAATTGATTTTCAAGCTAATTGATTTGATTTTGCAGCTGAGCTAGAACGCATTGACAGCAAACAGCCACCGGTCCGCACTAGGAGACTCTAGTCGCCAGCCTCCAAATGCCAACTAACCAACAGACCGACCGACCGCCCACAATCAACAACCAGCACGAGTGTCGGTAGACTGCTCAAGCCACTCACAAACTTCCTTCTCCGCTACCCTTGCCTTGGCGCCCTTAACACCGCCTTCAAGCTTCTATTAAATTTGCGCATTCAACAGTTCCCAAGCGCTGGCGCCTTCTAGTAGCCTGCTGAAGGAGCATTGTCTGCTATCGATGGCGGCGAAAGGTACATACAATATACATGTTGTTGGTAGTTAGTGGAAAATTGTCAGAAAATAGTTAAAGCGCATGTAGGTAGACGTAGATGGCGGCGCGCACCTCCTACAGTGCTTGACAACAATTGGGTCAACTTGTGTAAAAGTGGGTGAAAATTGTTGAAAATTGCATGCGAAGCAAGCGAAATAACAGCTGCGCTTAGCGTTGCGTGGTGTTGTTGTTGTTGGTATATTGAACACCATTGTCGGTATTAGTTGCTATCTTCATTTTTCCTCACTGCTTCACTTCTATTTGCTAATTTTTATTTCTTTTCATTTTCAGCATCTTTTATTTTTATTTTATTTTATTTCCTTTCATTTCAGTTCCATTTATTTCTTGAATCTCTGCTTTGCCATTTGCACTGTGGAATATTCTCATTTAGCAAATGTATGGCGCAACAGCGGCCAACGCGTATAAAGTGAGCAGAGTCGGTGGTGAAGAGGGTAGGTTGGGGTGCTTAAAATCCATTCAAAGCTTTAAGTGAGATTTTATAAAATTCACCATGTCACCATTGATTGGATGTTTGAAAGAGGGAGGTTGAGGACCTGACCTGACCTTAGCCATAGAGTAGGCCCTTTGTGCTCCCCGTGCATCCAAACTAGGCGTTCTCGAAAAGCTCACTCGATTTTATAAACTTTTTAATTTTATTCCACCCATGCGTACCCACCTCTGTTAAATTGGAGCTGGGAGCATCGTAGCAGATGTGACGTCTCAATCAACTGAAGATCTGACACTCTTAAGTAGTGGACAGACGGTAAGTCTCGTCTAAGAGACATAGGTCGGTAGAGGAGCAACACCCTCCATCGAAAAAACCACGCTCGGCATACAAACCAAGTGTTGTGGAAGGCGCAAAGGACAGAATTCTGATAGGAAATCTAGACAGGGAAAGCGAAACCGTATCAATTCTAAGGAATCAGTGGAAGTGGATGAAGGGACTCCCTATAGTAAATGCTGCAGAAGCTGCAAGGAGGATGATCTCTTATGAGACTGTCCTGCTTTGAGCTTTGGGCGAGGATTCGTAATTTTTGGACACTGTTGCAGAAACTGCAAAGAGGATGAAGAAGAAGAGATGGTCTCCCATCTCTTATGAGACTGTCCTGCTTTGAGCAGGGCGAGGTTTCGTAATTTTGGGACCCTGCTGCAGTAACTGCAAGGAGGATGAAGATGAGGAGACGAGCAGCCATCTCTTATGTGACTATCCAGCTTTGAGCAGGGCAAGGTTTCGTAATTTGGGACCCTGCTGCAATAACTTCAAAGAGAATGAAGAGGAGGAGACGATCTCCCATATCTTATGAGACGGTATTGCTTTGAGCAGTGATAGTGTGATTCTTTTTGCAGTTCCTCACCTCGGTCCACATAAGGCAATGTTTTGGAAAATGAGTATTCAATAAAATGTTTGCTAGTTCTTCTAAATTTAAACCCCTGCGCCTATGTCTATCAAACATAAGCACAATCTCCAAAAATCCTTTGGGAAAAAAATTTTGCTTCTCGCCGCATCACTGACTATATCAACCTGTTCGCAGAAGAGGCACCATGAGTTGTTTGCGTCTCTTAGCTTATATTATGCTTTGGAATGCGATCTGGTAATCATCCCAGCATTTGTAGGTATTAAATCGCTTAGCTTCTTAAGAGGCTCTTCAATAGTTCTTTTTATATTTTTAGTACCGCCGTAACCCAAAGCTTTTCTAATGAAGATCCCGCTTTGTGCAGAGAACAGGCTTCTTCAAATACATAAATAATACTTTTTGTAATTCTCTCAACTACTGCGACAATTTCCGACATATTTAGTGACCGACCCAAGCCTGTTAAAATACTTGACCTTGTTGCGATACATCGGTTGTTGAGACTCATCGATATTCAGCTTGAAGTAAATGTATCTATGATCAGGAACCGAGTGTTCCAAGGAGACCGCTCATCTCAACACAAGATTTATTGCACTACTATTAAAATTAGTTACATCTAAACCTTCCATTCTACGCCTATTTATAACGTTAATAGTGAGTAGGTCCATAGAGTTAAAATAGAAGAACAGAGCCAGTCCTCTTATCGTTTTAGTTTGAGCTGCACCAGCTGCTTAGTTAATATCTGATCCAAATATATTATGTTCGCTCTCCCAGGAGAGATAAAGTCGGGGAGTTGAACGGCAGATAGAGAAACAACAGAAGCAGCGGTTGGTTTGCCCGCTTAACCACTGTGAAATCTCTGGTTGACAGATCTGCTAAAAGAGATAAGTCTTTGTTGGTCTGATCCCGCAGTTGACATAAGAGAGTTGGTAGTTAGGTGCGGATAACACAGGACTCTATCTCTAAAGGCACTAGGTTCCTCGTTTGAGGTAATATCATATCAAAGTACATATTACCATCATTGTGTATATACTTTTGCCAGTTTTCTGGAGGCTTAAAAACTGAAATGGTTTATGAGCCAAGAGCTTGACCAAATGATTTCCAGCGCCTCTTCCGTTGACCAATTTTCAATCATCAAGAGAGTTTTGTCTTACCCAAAAAATATGTTAGTTGGAGGTGCAAGGTCCAAGCTATTAGATGATTGTATTAAAGCTTCCCAAGCAAGCTCCGATAATTTTTTGTCTGTCTATGCTGGCAACTCCGTACACCAGCGAGCAATCAGTTCAGGTTTCTCTCTCACAGCCGAGTGATCGATGAGACAGCGTGATGCAATGGCAACATTTTATGTATTTATGGTATATGGCGCTCTCATGAGACTTAACGTTTTTGGTTAATGGAATTATAGTAATATAATAAATTATGGGAGTTGAGGTCAAACAACGAAAGGAAGAATCGAATAGCGCGCCATAATTTACTCGGTTATAAGCGCGTAAGTGGTGTCTATGCAAATTAAATAAAATAAGAAATGAAGTCAAATGAGAGATGCAGACATTTTTTCACAACAAGTATAGCTCACTACAACCTTTACCTTTCTTTTGCGCTTTTGAGAAAATACCTTCTTCATCTTCTTAATTTCCTCCCAAAACTACATTCGCCTATGGCTCTGTCTTCTCAATTTTTCATTTTTCTATTTCACAATCTCTCGCCAATTGGTTGGCAAGGACTATTTTCTTACAATTTCTTTTTATTTAATTTTTTTTCCCCCATCAAGTGCTAGAAATTTTCCACCATCTTCAAGTATAATACATATAATGTACGAAGTTACTATTTCCATTGTTTTTTGTGTAATTGGCTTAAATTAATTTCCAAACTCGACTGGTAATTGTTATCGAACTCGAGTATCTGCAGTGTGTCGATTTCTATGAAATTTCAACGTGTTCCTGCCGTGAACTCTGACTCGCAAGGGGCAGATAGCGAACAACATTGTTTGTTGTCTTTTTTGTAGTTGTAATTTCTTGCAATGAGCTGGTGAAAAAAGCAGAAAATTGTACAATAATGAAAGTAGATAAAAATTGGAAATCAATTGCACTTGAATGATAATGACTTGTGTGTGGGGAGAAAGAAAGTAGCGAATGCTGGGAGGAAAATTAAATTTCAAAGAAATATTAAAAGGTAACTAAGGATTTCATATACGAGTATATGAATTACATATGTATGTATGTGTGTATTTTTCTAAAATATACGCTCGTTTTGAGATTAAACTCCTGACGCGTGTCAGGCTAATGCACTTCCTCCGGCGACTTTATTACTTTCACGTAAAAATAAGTAACCATCTTTATTATGACTTTCACCACATCATACAGATCTACATATACTCTGGAAGAAAATAAAAAGTTTTCCATTTTTAAGAATTTTCCACGCCCTGCTCACACGCGCCGCACAACAATTATTTATTTTCCACTTTTTTTTGCATTTCAATTAAAAAATATTTTTTTTTTTTTTGGAATTCTCAACTACTTACATTTATCATTTATTCATAAAAGATACATACACACGTCGTTCATCTACTCACGCTGCTCATATTCGCTTTCGCCATGTCTCGCCAATATGCGTGCAACACGCTTTTGCCACAACATCGCCTCATTGTCCCTGCGCGACCATTGCATCTGCACAATGAGCACAGGCGCATACGCCGTTGAGTAACTCCCTGGTGCGATTGCCAAGGTTTCAGCTGGCGAAAGTGCGTGCACTGTGCACACACATATAAAGGGTGGTTAAATTTTCAAGGGCTGATGTTGATTTTGAATAAAACACAAACTATTTAGGAAATTATTGAAATTTTATTTTATTATGATATATTGGTATTACTCAATTATGTATGTAACAAAATATCGGCCAAATGAGCGCCGCGACCTCGGCGGCACACCTCCATACGATGGTCCAAATTTTCGATGACGCTGAGGCATAATGGAGTTTCTATGCCGTTAATGTGCCGAATTATCTCATCCTTTAGCTCTTGAATTGTTGCTGGCTTATCGACGTACACCTTTTCTTTCAAATAACCCCAGAGAAAAAAGTCCAACGGTGTCAAATCACATGATCTTGGGGGCCAATTGACATCGCCATTACGTGAGATAACACGGCCATTGAATTTGTTGCGCAAAAGAGCCATTGTTTCGTTAGATGTGTGGCAAGTGGCACCGTCCTGCTGAAACCACATATCGTCCACATCCATATCTTCCAATTGTGGCCATAAAAAATTCGTTATCATCTCACGATAGCGAACACCATTCACAGTAACTGCCTGACCGGCCTCATTTTGGAAAAAATACGGCCCGATGATGCCGCCAGCCCATAAACCGCACCAAACAGTCACTCTTTGTGGGTGCATTGGTTTTTCGACAATCACTCTTGGATTCTCATTCGCCCAAATGCGGCAATTCTGTTTATTGACGAATCCACTGAGGTGAAAATGTGCCTCATCACTGAAGATGATTTTCTTCGAAAATTTTCATAATAAGTCTGGATAACTTTAACACGTTGTTGGATTGTGTATCTCTCCATGGTTCAAATTGAGTAAGTCTGAAATAGAGAAATGTCAAATTAAATTCGGAAAAAAACTTGGCGTTTAGGTGTGGTTCACATTCAACATCGGCCCTTACAATTTAACCACCCTTTATTTTATATTCAAAAAAAGCGCTGCTCATAACGTCCACCGTAAAAGATCGCTATGGTGCGAACACCTGCGGCCAAGTGCTCGGCTGATGTTGTGTGCTGAGTACTGCGGGGGAAAAAGGGGTGGTTTTCGGCCAGTTGAAAGATGATTGAATATGACAATAAGCCAAGACTCTTAAAAATTCATGAAGTAGTAAATATAAAAAGAAAAAATCAAAAAAAGGTAAATTTGATGAACCCTGTAGGAAAATTTATGGCTATGGAATAATTAAAAAGTTACTTTATGTTTATAATTTTTAAGCTTAGATATCTGCGCAGTACAAATGGCTGACAACCATCGTCCAAGAAGTGCGCTGCACGGGACAAGTACGAAGGAAGGTGGTTTCTTATGAAATATTCCACAGCGGCCATATAGAGGAGCGCACTTTTGGTATCGCATTTGTGTGGGGAGAGAGAATCCGTCGTCAAGTACTGGCATACACTCCAGTTGTTGAACACCCTGCCACAATCCGCATCAAAGTTAGATTATTTAACATATCGTTGATTTGCGGTCATTCCCAGACGGAAGAGAAGGCCGATGTGACCAAGGATACCTTTTACGAGCGCCTCTAAAATACTTATGAACGCGGTCCCCGCTAAGATGTCAAAATTTTGCTTGGCGACTTCAACGTCAGGGTAGGCAAAGAAGGTATTTTTGGAACAGAACAAAAGTCAGAAAAGTTAGCCTCCCCGACGAAACATCTCCTAATGAGTTGAGGCTGATCGACTTCGCCGGGTCCCAAAAGACATAGTAGTGGAACACAGGAAAACTCACCAAGAAGTCACAATCATATCGATTATGTTGTGGTAAACGGATGTCATCTCATCAGTGTTCTAGATAGTCATCGAATCGGATCTTTGATACGCACCCGCCTCTGTTTATCAAAGAACGTCCGTCAACTAAGGCATGGAAAGTTCCACCTTACCAAGCGGCAATCACAACACACAGTCAACACGAATGAACTTTTAATTGCGCTTCGAGATCAATAAAATAAAAATTTGAGCTTATCTATCTTTTCAGAGGTTTCACCATATAAATTCCCAGCACTACGGGTCGTTTTCAATATTTTGATGGATTTAGAAGGTTCGCTCTCACACTGATAAGGTCCGATCAGTTGGTTGCCGGTAGGCTTTCAGCTTTCAGCCTTCACCCTCTCTTTACCTTCTGGCATCCTCTCCTTAAACTCAATATACTCAGAACATCAGTCACTAGACCACTTGATTGGTTCATGCCTATATGAGTAAGCTATGTTGTTGAAACCTTCAGGAAATCAGTGCTCTAAGAGTAGAGTGGTGCCAGTCAAGTAGACATGCATTTCGTCCATTACAGAATGGATTTTATCTTACATCACTAGAAACCAAAAAAATATTCGGCAGTCCTATCGAAAATTTGAATATGGAACAAAAAGCCAACCACTTCGCTAATGGCTTCACCGTTTATTTTTCATTTCCAAGACAGTATACTATTTTTTGTTGAAAAATTTGGACGACGTTCATGAAGCTCGTCTTGAAGTAATCTACAACCTCGGTTCAATTCACCATACCATCGAAAAACACTGGTCCTTGATGGAGCTTCATCGCCAAAAATGTAATTAAGTTCACCGATGCACCGTTGCTGAGTTAATCCACGCCGAAAGTTGTAGAAATAATTGGGCGAAAATATGCCCGATGCAGTTCCTTTTTGTGACCGAGATGAATGTTTTAAGTTACTGTAAGCAACACAAATATCGCTCTTATGTCAAGGCATTCTGAGAATATTCAAAACAGCCCTTTCTCGTCGACAAAAAGCCAGAGAGAAACGAATGTCATGGTCCAACAGTTCTGAATGAAAGATCTATAGGCATCTTTACCGACGGCTCTAAGCTAGATAGAAAAGTAGATTATGGAGTTAAGATTAGGTTAAGTTCAGCTAACTGACTCATTAGGTCTCACATAGACACTTCTTGCGACCAAGCTGTACTACTACGCTCCTATCGCGTCTGTAGTGTAAAGATTGAAGATCCTGTGCCAAGTAAGCATAGCCTTTGTCTTCCGAGTACAGGACATTCACAGATTACATTTTCTACTATCTCCACACACTCCTTGCATTTGCCACTTTGGTTGTTACCAGTCAGACCTATATTGAACGTATGAGATGCCAAAAGGCAATGCACTTTTGTGGAGTGAAGTGGAGTGAATTATGGAGTTTACTCTGAACCTTTTGCTATCGAATTAAGTAAAAGACTACCCAACTACTGCAGCATCTTTCAAGCGGAGCTGACTGCCATAACGGAAGCCGCTTCATATTACTCGATTCCTATACAATAACCCAATATAATCATCATCATACCACCTCAAAGGTTGCAATAAAATGCTGAGGAAACTTAATCGAATGTATGAAAACATCCGTGGTTTGGGTACCTTGTTGTTATAAGGACATCTCAGAGAACTTTGTAGTCGACGAACTGGCCAGAAAGGGAACAGTCATGAGCATAACGCTTCCCTCTGCAAAATATCAAATGATGGACTGCTTCTTATAAAGGGTGGTTAAATTTTCAAGGGCCGATGTTGATTTTGAATAAAACACAAACTATTTAGGAAATTATTGAAATTTTATTTTATTATGATATATTGGTATTACTCAATTATGTATGTAACAAAATATCGGCCAAATGAGCGCCGCGACCTCGGCGGCACACCTCCATACGATGGTCCAAATTTTCGATGACGCCGAATTATCTCATCCTTTAGCTCTTGAATTGTTGCTGGCTTATCGACGTACACCTTTTCTTTCAAATAACCCCTGAGAAAAAAGTCCAACGGTGTCAAATCACATGATCTTGGGGGCCAATTGACATCGCCATTACGTGAGATAACACAGCCATTGAATTTGTTGCGCAAAAGAGCCATTATTTCGTTAGCTGTGTGACAAGTGGCACCGTCCTGCTGAAACCACATATCGTCCACATCCATATCTTCCAATTGTGGCCATAAAAAATTCGTTATCATCTCACGATAGCGAACACCATTCACAGTAACTGCCTGACCGGCCTCATTTTTGAAAAAATACGGCCCGATGATGCCGCCAGCTCATAAACCGCACCAAACAGTCACTCTTTGTAGGTGCATTGGTTTTTCGACAATCACTCTTGGATTCTCATTCGCCCAAATGCGGCAATTCTGTTTATTGACGAATCCACTGAGGTGAAAATGTGCCTCATCACTGAAGATGATTTTCTTCGAAAATTTTCATAATAAGTCTGGATAACTTTAACACATTGTTGGATTGTGTATCTCTCCATGGTTCAAATTTAGTAAGTCTGAAATAGAGAAATGTCAAATTAAATTCGGAAAAAAACTTGGCGTTTAGGTGTGGTTCACATTCAACATTGGCCCTTACAATTTAACCACCCTTTACAACTTTTATCGCAGCTCCAGGGGCATAAAGCAGGAGTAATCGGTAAAATATTACCTTTGCCACTCGCCAGATATCAGTGGTGTCCATTGTCGTTTTGCCTCAAAACCCTGCTTTGATTGCCTTGCAAGGCTTTTATCGGTGCTCATCATTAATCTCAAGAATTTAATTAATCAAGCCATGTGGTTTGAGCATTTGGAAAGGTGAAAGGAAACTCCATAACAGTATCAAAACAGGTAGCGCGCTTGATTAGGGTTTCCGAGATCGAGCAACCTTTTTAACTAACTAACAGACTTTTGAACTTTTTTGATGACAGTTTTGAAAGAAAGGTCGAAATTTCCCTGTTAGTTGAGGGATAATAAGTTTCACATTTCTAAATAAAGTCTGAAAAAATAATTTTTAGTGAATTAGTTAAATATAGAACATACATAAAAAGCTATGACTTCGTTAATCTGACGTCATAAATGCATACAAAGAGTTTTTTACTTTCCCAGGGTGCTTTCGAATTTTTAGTATACGAAAATATCTGAATTTTCCAATGTTATGATGAGTTTTCTGGAGGGGCCGTAGTCTGAACTCATGAAAAGTTGCCGGTGGATGACGTGAAGCATTTGAAACAATCGAACCATTTTTTTTTTTATTTTTATGAGTGTCTCTTCTATGTGAACTTAAAGAATACCGAAAAAGTTGGAAAATTCCAAATTTTTTTGAAGTTTAAAAAAAAAGAATTCACATCAAGTTGCAAAAAAAAAATAGTTTAGATAATACTTTAGACCAACTTTTTTAGTTCAAATAGAACATAATTTAATACTGACATTATTTTTGTGCAACTCGAAAAAACGCCCTTCAAAGTTCTACCCAAGAATTCGAACCTGCTCGACACTCGGCCACGAAAATTGCTCTGGCATCTAAAATATGTCGAATTCGGCAGTGAAATTTTGAAGTTGTCCTTAAGAGGGAAGAAGGCAGTAATCTGTATAATTGAAGCCTCTAAAGCAGACTATACTGCCTTCTTCCCTTTTAAGGAAAACTTCAAAATATAATTTCAGTGGTTTCGGGAGTACTCGATGAATATATTACCGTATAATATGAGATGTAATCAAATGGAAAATAAACAGAATCACTTGTCGCTTAGTGTGAACTCATATATTATGCAAGATTTCACCTCAAATAAAAATAATTTATTTTACAAATAAATTAATTTCTCACAGGGCAGCTCTATAACAACCCACCCAATGGTCAATCTAACGTCGCGAAGGGGGTTGCGTATAATGGTTGCTAATTTCTAAAAACTTGTTTGTGGGTTACAGAGAAACAAAAAAAAAAAAAATAAAACAATAAGATAGAAAAACATCAAGAGCAGTTGGCAGAAAATGGAAAATCATTGCGTTTGTCAATTAGCACAAAGCAAACAATAGGAAAAAATCTTTTAAAATGCATTTTGACATGCGGAAAATCCATTTCTTCTGGTTCATTTACACAGCCGCGCGATAAAGCTTCTTTACTTTGCCAAAACAAGCATAAAAAGCCACACTCCCTCCATTTTTTTAACGGTTTTTTTTTGCGAACATTCCACTTACCGCCGTGACCGCGCGACAAGTCGCGTGCTCTACGCGTGTTTTGGCATGCGTTCGGGCTTCCTTTTCCACCATTCAGTTTAGTCAGTCAGTGCATACACATGCTTATTTGATTTTTTATATTTGTATGTACGAGTATATGTGTATATATTTTAGCATAGCGTATCGGACCAATGGCCGCCTGATGAGCTCGATTACTCCCCTATGACTTTGAATGCGGCTGTCGACGCGCCGGTTGCTAGTTGCTAGCTGCTGGTGCCACCGTGGCGATGTTCAATCGCTCTACGCTCTACGCTTAATATGCTAGGCAAATATTATCTTACAATCTGATGAATTATTAAATTAAATATTTGCTTGGATGCATGTCAAGCGTGTAATAACTTCTAATTTAATTAAGTTTTGCATATTTTTGTTTCGTTTTGTTTTCCATTTTTGGCGGGTGGGCGTATGATACCTATGCTAAACGCGAGCGCAACGGGGGCGTGTACCTATTTTTCGTAGGTAAATAATGAGCGCTGCATTTATGAATGTTTGTATGTATGTATGTATGTATGTAAAAAAGATATCGTTGTATTTTTAAAAGTTTTAAGTCGCGTTGTCTTGGAGCTTGGTTGGTTGGCATGACAGTTTAAAAATAATAATTATTAAGACAGATTTGTTGGAAAGAAAACTTTAATGTAGGTATGTATGTATATATTTGGAGGGATTTGCGATATTGATGGGTGTGCAGAATTGCTTCAATTGCTACAAGGTATGCTCCAAAAGTATTGCAAATATTGTATTTTCCCAAAAAAAAGGATTTACTCATGAAAATTTTCCATATTTTTCAACCTTCAGAATAATTTTCATCAGATGTTATACACGCATACGTTATTTCCTCGTGCTCCTCCTAACACTTTTTGTTATTTTCTTTTTTTTTCTACTTTCTTTTCATCAAATTGTACGTGGCAACAGTAATTTGTGTATACTTCAGAAGTAAGCCAAGTCTAAAGCATAAGGCGGCCACAACATCATTAAGGTGTTGTTTTTGGTTATTAACAATCCAAAAAATGCTGCATTGTACTGCAAAAAATAAGCGCCAATAGTCACTTCCGTAATGCCAGTATTTTGTTCAGTGGAACCGGTATAAACACTTAAAATATTTGCATTTTTACATAGCAGGTGTAGATTAATATTAATTATGTACAAATAATATACAAAACTAGACAAGTTGCATACGTAAACTTTTCCAGAGGATTTGTCTTTTAACTGATGAAAACCGAAGCAAACTCCGTTATTAGCATTT
This sequence comes from Ceratitis rosa, assembly GCA_037013455.1. Taxonomy (NCBI): domain Eukaryota; kingdom Metazoa; phylum Arthropoda; class Insecta; order Diptera; family Tephritidae; genus Ceratitis; species Ceratitis rosa. Next base: position 27,610,057 of record JAWMAG010000004.1, read on the forward strand.
GAGTATATCGCGAACAGACAGACAGACATCGATTTGCAAGACGCGAAAATTCCAGGCAGCTGGCCTAGAAAAATGAAAGGCGTAAAGCGTCAAACCAAATAGACTAAGAGTATGTCGATGATTGATTTATTTGCGCAATTTAAAACCAAAATAGTGGTAATAAATTATTCAATGGCAATGAGATGATGGTGGCGAATTGGTTAATTTTGAGATGAAACATACTTACTTTCAAATATTTAACGCTTAAAAATTTTAATTTACAAATTCTATAATTAAATTAAACAAATCCCATCACTTTGAAATTGAAAAAAAGTCTCGCCTCATTTAGATAACACCTACTCTTGAGTAAACGTCGTGCAATATGGAAATGCAGGCAATCCTTGTAACAGATGCAATAACCAAACAACATGGAGAGGAAACTATACTCCGAGACTCAGTTTAAGGGCTCGCTGAACTCTAATTACAACGTCTATTCACAAGAGGTGATGGCTGATGGTTTTTTTTGAGGAGCCTTTTTATTTCGTGTCAGAAATACACTCGGAGGGAGTATCAACACCTGCCTTGCTGTAGCTTTATCTATAATTCGGGAATTTTTTGGTATATCCTTCTTGCAATAGACTGCACCAAGTCGCTTGCGTCCTCATTTCTGCTTTACTAATTTTCACTTTTTTTTCAACACCAACAACAACAATTCTTTGCACTTTTTCTTTAATCTCTCAGCAACAACCCAGTAGACACGCCCTCAAGTGACTGTTGTCACCTTCAGTAACAACAGATTGCCTACTCTCTTATAATTGTGTACACAAGTACATACCTACTCATATAAATATGTACATAGTACCTACATACATCGATATATACACATTGATACTTCCCAGCTTGTGCATCTCAACAATTTCCTTTTTTTTTTGAAATGCGGCAACTGGTCTACACTTTATCCTTGTATATCCTTGCATAGTCTTACTAAAGCACATGGCACTGAGATGAAAAACAACAATGTGGTTTACTGCATGTATGTACATACGTATGTATGTATTGATTTAAAAAAATGTTGCTATGGCAGTCAAATAGTTAAAAATATATTACTGTTTATATGTAACATGTATACATATTTATTTATATATATATATATACAAATGTTCATATGTGATGTTGCAATTATACTATGCTTTCCCCAATGATCTCAACGCTCCGTCAACAGTTTTTGCTCTTCAATGCACTTCGTCGCCACAGCTGTTGTCATTTAAGAGTGCTCTCTCTCTCTCTCTCTCTCTCTCTTTCTATCTCCTACTCTAACCAAAGTTAGTGTGCAAGTGCTTCAAGTGCAATTTTCAATCATGCAATTTTCCCAGAATGCACTGCCCTCCGCCCCCCACATTTGCTATGTCCCCCCCAAACCAAACAGTTCTCCATCATCACAATTTTTTTTTTTCGTTTCTTTACTCTGTTGGGGCTTTACGCTGTTATTTTATTTTTTTTTTAATTTTTTTTTGTTGCGCCTCTTCTTTGGCGTGACCTGTTTGTCGATTCGTCGGTCGTTTCTTTTCATTAAAAATCATTTAATCCACACTGCCAAAGGCGTTCACAGCTCCACAGCTGCCTGTACATCAGCCAGCCTTTTTGAGCTTTTCATCTTTCTCCTTTTAATTCCTTTCTTTGTGGTTTCTGTGTTATTTTATTCTGTTTGTTGGTGTATTTTGCTCTGCATTTTCACTTCCGTGCAACAATCAATCAATGATAGTGTTCGAACAGTGTTATTATGTACGAGGAGATTAACAAAAGTTCGGTAATTTGACCAGAGAAAAAATCCTTTTTCTATTTATTCATAATCTTTGTGCTTTTTTATGTGCTCTACATAATCGTCATTGATTTCAACGCATTTCTTAAGCCTTAAATAAATTGAGCAAAATGCACTCGAGTCTCTTTTTGGGCCGCATTTAAAATTCGTGGTACCCATCGAGCAGATTTCTTTGTATATCCCAAATGATTTTTTAATATTCGCGCCATCGCATTCAAGCCTAATTTATTAGCACTCATTTACTGTGTCAATCGTGAGTCTTCGTTAATTTTGGACTTCACCAGAGCTACAGTGACGTCATCAAGCGAAAATTTTGGTCGACCTTCTCGGGGTTCGTCCTCTACGGAAAAATTTCCGGTCTGGAAATTTCGGAACCACTAAAAAATAGTTTTGAAAGACGGTGCAATTGTTCCATCTGTTATTTGGCATTCACTGAATATTTGTATTGGCTGTAAATTACGCCGAAACCCGAAGAGATTCGCATAGCGAATTTCTGTTTGCTTTGGTGGTGGAATTTTGTCAGACCTCTCTTCAGCTATTTTGCGTTTTCTAGTCTCCATTTTAGCCGATCGTTCTAAAATTTGAAAGAAAGATTAACAAAGTATTAGCAAAGGATTAAGTATTTTTAGATTCAACACAACCAAATTGAAAGTCATCAACTGACCGAACTTTTGTTAATCCCCTCGTATGTATTTATGTATGAATGTACGCTATATTTGTTTCAATTTCTGATATCTCTTTTGTTTTTTGCTGCGGTCACAGAACCTATGATAATGAAGATAGACAAAGAAGTGTGGAAAAATTGTGGTTATTAAAAGCTGATTACCAGTTGGACAAAGGCAGCGCAGGATAATCGATACTGATTGAAACGTGGAAATTAAATTTTACTGCTTAAGCTACAATATTTCCTATCAAGTTGTACATTTAAAAATAAAAGCATTTTATCACGAAAATTTGAAAAAGACAAGAAAAAATGTATTATTTGAGAGGAGAAAGCGGAAAAAGTTTGCAAAAACTTTATCATATTAAAAAAATATCGATGGAATAATTAAACTCAAAGTCTGCACTCGGTTCTTTCATAATAAAAAATTAATACTGTCAATTTATGTGCTGTAATATCCATAAATTCTGAGCTATCGACGACGTGAACAAAATTTTGAATCAACGGCCGATATCTCAACGAAAAATAGTCGTCTCAAAATTTAAAAAAAAAAATGAAGCTAACCTGATCGGTCACAAAAAAAAAAAATTTATGACAATTAAAGATCGTTCCTATCTTGGTGCATCTTCTTCTTCTTTTTGTTTTACTGACGTTGACACCATTTACACTATTACAGCCGAGTTAAAAACAGCCAGCCATTAATTCCTTCCTTTCGATGTTTGATTGGATATACCAAGTCCAGCAAGGTCCTTCTCAACTTGGTATTCCTCTTCCTCTACTTCCACCGTCGGGTTCTACATCGAACATTTTCAAAGCTGGAGTAATCCTATCCATCCGGACCACGTGACCTTGCCAGTGTTGCCACTGTATATTAATACCCTGAACTATGTCATTGTCGCCGAATATCTCGTACAACTCATCATTCCACCGTCTGCGGTATTCGTCGTTAAAAATGCGCAAAGGACCATGAGTTAAAACTTTTCTCTCGAAGACTCATCGGATGTCGACATCTTCTACTCTTCTACACCACATAGCGGGACGGGACATAAGTCATGTTTTCGAGGCCTATCCCATGGTAATTGACGCAGACTGTGGGATTGCAATTCTTGTGAATTGCCCATGCTTTCAACCGACCATACTTCGCAAAGAAGCTGATGCATGTACCTTTTGTATTATTCCCCGCCATATTGGAATAGCTCAGCCGACAATCCATCGACCCCCGTTACGTTGGTGTTTTTCAAGCAAACGATTCCTATTAGAACTTCTTCATAGTCCAGCAAGGAACCATCTGTTTCATCGTCATCGGTGGCATTCAGCAGGCTGGAGTAGTGTTTCCTCCGCAAATTCAGTACACATCTGGATCCTAAACTCAATAATTGTCCTATGGTAGTTTTTAACAACTTTAAATCAGGATTGTTGCGGAGTATAGCCACATCGTTGCCAGAGAAGTTGCTGTGAAGTTTGACATATGGGTTGACGCAAGCCATAATAATCATTGAACTGTTGAGAAACAAACCACAGGCCGATGGCCTCCGTGGAAAAACACAGGAGAGTCAAGATTGAAAAAGCATGAAAGTTCGATTAAATGTCAAAGTTTTACTAACAGTGTTACTAGAGTAATCTGTCGTGCATGGGTTTGGTAGCGAACGAGAACAAGAAGAAATATCTCCTGTCATCACGTCACTGTTGACAGTCATAACTTCGTGGTCGTACATAATTTTGTCTATCTAGCGACCAGCATCAACACCAATAGCAATGTTAGCCTTGAAATTAAACGCTTACTTTGAAAGTAGTATTCGATGCAGTACCCGCTTGTGGAATCAGAGTTGGTGGAAGACCTTCACTACGTTGGAAGGATCAGGTGGAGAGTGACCTGGTTTCACTTGTTATTTCCAACTGGCGCCAAACAGCGAAAAGAGATATAAATTGCGAGTTATAATAGACTCAACTATAATAGCATAAGCGGTGCCAACGCCAATAAAGAAGAAGAAGAAGAAGTGAATTTTAAGCTCGTCGAGTTAATAAGGTATAACCTGGAAGCAATGCGATAAGACGAACAAATATTTAGATTAAAGTTTAAGGGTAAGTCAAAAAGTGAATCTCATAGCGCAAGCCTAGCAAACATGTTGTGTCTTTAGTTAAAATCAATATTATACCATGGGAACAAGAGATATTGCTAAACAAGACACTATTTGAACAAGAAATTCGCTTCGAACGCCGAAACGGTATAAAAACTTTCATAATGAAAATCTTAAAAACGATTCGAGAAACAGACTGTATTGGCGGAAATAGTATAAAAAAATCTACATGTACTTATGGACAATAAGATATATGCCAAAGGGTTTTTAATGCCTTGCCACCAGTTTTTCTCAAAGTGACCTCAAGAATATATTCCGCAATCAAAGAAAACCACTGACATGGGAGAGTTTGGAAAGAAAGCATTAATTTGACAAGCCATTTGGCATATCCAAAAAGGACTACACAGAGTGTTTGAAAAAGCATTCAGCTGACCTTCATTCATGCGTGAATATAATAATTAATACATGGTTTGACTCGAGTTGAGTCAACTACATTATGCTAATGTTACTCAGAAGTTGTTCATATTAACACCACCGATTGTATCAGAGTTGCGAGCAAGAAAGGGGCAAAACATACCTATTCTGTCGAAGGAAATTATATATCATAAAGCTTGAAATGTCGCTTTATATGCGAAGCACTACATTATTCACATGAGCGCCTCATGAGTTTTAGCAAACTTCGATCCATTAGAGGTAATTTTCGACCACTTTTTGGCACAAAGTGAGCCATCTCTCAGCTATAACTTGACGAATGTTGATTTTCATGTGCTCAAGAATTAACTGTCTATCCGCATAGACACGGTCTTTCTCGTAGTAATACAACTACACGTATGGTCCAAATATGTCAAAGTGCACGATCTCGGTGCACAATTGACATTGCCAAGACGAGAGATTACGCGGCCGGAAATTTTTCCTGCATGTTCACTATCTTGTTAAAAACACGACTTGTCCAAGTCATTTTTTTCGGTATTGTTTGGCATTTCGTCATTTAAAAACCTTCGCCTTTATTATGATAATTCACGTTCTATAAAGAAGTTGTTTCGTGCGCTTCGCTAAACTTAGGGGTAACATAATCGGCCTACTTGGCGCATTTTCTTCCCAAGTGGCATCGCTTCGCTCTATGGGCTTTTGAAAAGTTCCAAGAAGAACCGACGTTTTCGAGCAAAATTTGATTCAGCTATGAGTCCCATTTCTGGCCCAAAGGGTACGTAAACAATTAAAATTGCCGAATTTGAGATAAAGAAGAATCTGAAGAGATTCAAGAGCTGCCATTTCATCTAGAAAGAACTATGGTTACGTGTCGTTTGTGTGCTGGTGAAATCATATTTCTTCAAAAATGATGCCGGCGAGAACGTAACCGTCAATGGCGCCCATTATCGCGCCTCGATAACCGACCATTTGATGCCTGAAAATGAACCTCATGATCTCGGCACATTTGGTTTCTACAAGACGGCGCCACTTCCCACACATCGGATCAATTTTTGGGTTTATTGAGAGAAACACTTCGATGAGCAGATAATTTCACGTTTTGGGCCGGTTGATTGGTCACCAAGATCGTGTGATATCAAACAGTTAGACTTTTTCCTGTGGGGATATGTAAAGTCTAAAGTCTATGCGGACAATACCGCTTAGAATCAGGTCTTGGAACAAAACATCATGCGTGTCATTCGCCAATTACTAGTCGAAATGCTCGAATGAGTCATCGAAAATTGGACGCAATAGATGCACCATCTGCGACGTAGGCGCGGACAACATTTGAGAGAGATAATCTCCAAGTAATGAATGCCAAGGAATGTTTTTTCGAATGATAATAAAAATTCCCCAAAAATTATAATTTTCTGTATTTTTTTGGATCGCTATCTGCAAAGGATTTGTATATTAAAATTTTTATCAAACTACAAAACAAGGATAAGTATTGTACAACTGCTGAAAAACAAACTTGAGCGATTACTATGGTATTTTACATATTGTACATACATGTGTAAATTCTTCTAAAGGTTCTAATGATAGGTAAACACAAAAATAATTACTATAATCTTATCACCCACTTTCAAAATTGTTTACATTCATAAATAAATAAAAAAAAAACAGAGCAACCCATGACGACCAATGTCATGGTTAAGTAAGGATAATATCATTTTACAGCAAGTGATAATTTTAAATTTCGTAAACATAATAAAAATTTAAAATGAGAAACGATACATCACACAACCCGTATGCTTGTGCCTATGCATATGCAAAAGGACATTCTCAAATGCTGTAGCGCAGTCGTAATCACAATGAATGTGTTCATATGATATGTCGCCTCAGTGTCCTTGCGTCAATTAGGACACTCGTGTGCTGAATACTATGTATGTAAGTATGTATGTAACTATGTTTATCTATCCATACCAAAGACATTCACTACACTAAAGTTCACATATATGAAAGAATATATGTATGTATAGGTATAAGTGTATAATTTTACTATACATGAACATGAGTGTGTATGTATGCATGTATGTATGCTTTGTGTTTATCTGTTCGTGTATGTGTATAATTGCAGCGCTTATCAGTTCAGCCGAGCACATCATCAGTGGAAAATTTACGCGTAAAATATGTACACTGCCATCGCGTATAGCAGCAGCAGCAGCAGCACACATGCAGCTTTTATGGCATATCCTGGTATGTCCTTGAGTCACATTATGCGAAGAATTTCACAAAGTGACTGGTCCAAAAGGTGTTCAATTAACTCTGGCTAAAATATAATTTTACATTCTACTACTAATGCCATTGAAATTAATGTTTGCTTACGTAAATTTGAGCCATTTGTGTATTTCGAGGTCAGGATAATCCATTTTGAAGTTCATAACTGAGTGGGGACTAGGAGTTGTTAAGGAGGAAATCCCGCGGAAGGAGCAATAATTAAATCCAGAAGAGAGAGTGAGAGAGAGAGAGAGATAAAGAGAGATTGAGAGAGAGTGAGAGAGTGAGATTGAAAGAGAGAGAGAGTGTGTGAGAGAAAAAGAGATCAGGAGAGAAAGGGACAAAGAAAACATTCCGAGGTGAAGAGAGAAAAGGTATCCAAAGCTGAGGTCTTGGGGCCTTCCAACTGCTATCTCGCAGTGGATATTTGTTGCGATCGTTAAGCTAGTACTTGGCTGAAAAAACTATTCTAGAAAGGTGGGAGAGGGGTTTCAGTCCTTCAATGATCATACAATCCTTTGCAGCGATTACAAATAAGCAACCAAGGAACCTATTAGCTAAAACAGGGCATTCATAATTGTTGTCTTCTCAGATATTTTTAAAAAGAACCAGTCATAAGAAAGTAGTATAAGCTATAAAATTACAGAAGTATCTTCCAAGTCGAAATATTTGCTATAAAACGAGTGGCAGATCTATTGCCGGTAGTAGACTTTCATAGAACAAGAATACCCTTTTAAATTGCAGCCAAGAATCCATAAGACTTTACATTCATGCGGTGCGAGGACAATCGTGGTAGCACTATGAACGAAGGTGACAAAAAAACTGCTTGAGTATGCTGGTTAACTGGCTAAATAGGGTGTCCTTTCAGTGAAAGACGGAACCATGGAATAGCCAATCTCATTTGCGGAATTAACCGGTCTATTGGATTTTTCGATTATCCCTCAGACGCGCCCCTCGGTCGGTTGGACGGATGGTGGGTAACGCTGGGTTCGTTGTTAAAAAAAAGCATGCCCAAGAAACGATCTTGAAGGGTCGGTCTAACAGTGTTTGGGTACAAGCCAAGGAATACAAAAAATTATGGCGTGAAACTTACAAAGCTCTTAAAAAAGCACATTACAGTCTGATAGTAGGACAGCAATAGATATAGAGACACAACTTTTTCTCCAATTTGCGAAGAGAACAGAACTCTTCTTAAAACTATATACATAACCGTAGTAAAGAGCTCTCGTCAAATGTAATATAACTATGAACGTGCTATCCTCTATGTGAGTCTCCGTAGAGTTAACCAGTTTAGCATCAGTCAGCCTGTCTATCTTGGTTTTCAACGTCTAAACTGCGATAGATCAGCACGTTTTAGAACCTGTACGGAAGTTACTGGTATTATATTGCATATATTGCATAGCTCGAAGTATCGATGTTAGAAATCACAAAGCAAGAACTCCACGTAATTGACGACAACCGTTTTTGATATGGACCAAATCTAGCTTCGAAAGCATTGCTATTGTAACAATTTTTTGATTTTTTTAATACTTCGATTTGTTTACCTTGAAGTTGTCTCTCAAATCGAAAAGAAGTGAAAATGTTGATGGATGAAAATGAGTGTCAACTGTTTATATGGGCTCATCACATACAGTCATGTCGATCTGATTTGGTCGCTAAATGGGGTAAGTCCACTACCTGGAGCCAAGTTAAGAACAGCAACTGCTGAGGGCGACCAAGTAGTAGAAAATATAACATCTGTGGCCGTAGTATGACATTTGGCACGGTTTTATAAGTTCAGAGGGGCGAGAACTCCAAATGAAATCATAGTTGGTGTGAAGTTTCTCCTTGGTAATTAAATGAAGATTGAACAAAATAATGGTATTTTACTTAGTTGTGGATGAAGGTAAGCAAGGGCTCAGAGGTGAACTGATGCTATTTCTGATCAACCATGCATCCTGGAAGCAAATCTTACTCCAATAACAGAGAAATTGGAACTAGAACAGCTAAAGAAGACCCAGCAAGACTACAGAGATTTGCAGCTCGTAGCTGAGAGTGGACTAGAAATGAAAACACGATCGATTTAAAAGCAAATCGCAGCCGAAATTATAACTGCTAACTAGGCGTGATGAAGAAGCTTGAATCTAATATACAAAGTTAAAATAGGATACGCGAAAGCAAATATAGTTTGTTCCAACGAGCCGAATTCTGAGGTACTAAAGGAAAAACTTTCAACCAGATCGATCATGTTGTGATAGACGAAGGATATGTATCGAAGAACGCCAGTCAACAAATACGAGGAAGGTCGACGACGACGACTACCGAGCGGTTTGCTACTCGACTTGCATACATGCTCTCTGAGAGCACTCATCAGCAACCCGGTATAAGGGAACTGTGGGACAGCATTGCAAACTCCCTGCGTACAGCTGCAAACGAAACCATTGGATTTCGTAAACGTCGCAAAAACAGCTGGTACGATGAAGACTTCCGTGTCGCAGTGGAGAGAAAACAGACTGCCTACCTCTCTACGTTGCGATCGACCACAACATGTGCGGGATGGGATAGATACCGAGAACTGAAGAGGGAAGCAAGACGCATCTGCAGACAAAAGAAGAAAGAGGCCGAGATGCATGAGTACGAGGAGCTTGAGAGGCTGGCCGACAAGGGTAACGCTCGAAAATTCTACGGAAAGATGCGGCGACTTACGGAAGGTTTCAAGACCGGATCAAACTTTTGTAGAACCCAGGGAGGTGAGCTAGTGACCGATGCCCAGAGTATATTGGATTTATAGAGGGAACACTTCTCCAGCCTGCTGAATGGCAGTGAACAGGAAACACGCGGAGATGGTGAACCCGAAACTCCAATTGATGACGATGGAAAAGTTGTTCCATTGCCCGACTATGAAGAAGTCCGAATAGCCATCGTCCGCTTAAAAAACAAGAAAACGGCGTGGACCGAAGAATTACCGGCCGAGCTATTCAAATACGGCGGTGAAGAACTGATCAGGTGCATGGATCAGCGAGTGGAACCTAAATGTGCTCTGCCCAATCCACAAAAAAGGCGATCATACAGTCTGCGCCAATTACCGTAACAAGCCAAACTGTACGCTCATCATACCGGTTCTACTATATGACGCAGAAGCGTGTACGATGGCAATATCTGATGATTCGGCTCTAGGAGTCTTCGAGAGAAAAGTTTTCCGAAGGATTTATGGTCCTTTGCGCATTGGCAACGGCAAACACCGCAGACGATGGAACGATGAGCTGTACGAGCTATATGATGAGGTTCTGTCAGACAACTTTCCAGTAAAAAAAAAGTCCGACGGGGTGAAATCGCAGCTACAAGACGGCCACTTGACTTCGCCATTTTCAAATACAGTGGCACTTAATACCATCCAGTTGAAAACATACACCACTCTTGCTATTATCTTTAATGGTAGTTCCTCCATCTGTTTCGAGGAAAAACGGACCACTGCTACCACCGGCCTTTATGTCGCATCCAACAGTTACTCGGTTGAATTATAAGGCTTTCCTTGGTTATATGTGGGTTTTGCTTGTTACGTAGCCACCGCAGAAAGGCTGATTTTTTGGCCCATTTTGTAAGCCGCAAACCTTATATTGAGCATTTGACACAAAGGCAATGCGATTGAAGATGTGAAAGCTCAAATACATTCGTTTCGTCGTATCTTAAAAAAAATTTCATTGAACATATATACGAGTTGTTGTTGTAACCGCAAAAATATTCCTCAAAGTAATTTTTGGAGAATGTTGCGGTAGTGACAATCCTTGGCCGGATAAAAAATCCGGGTCGTTCCGGTATAAAATCCTGATTGTCGCGGGAACTATTGGATTTTAGTCGCCTTGCACGACAGGCATGCCTTACCGCGGGTAAATTCTTGAACCCCCAATCCGCAGGGGGTCATATATACGTGTATATGTAAATGGATCCCTCTCTAGCCAAGGCACAGTGCAATTTGCCACTTGGTCATTATACAGCTGCATGCATATGCATATGCATACGTGTATGTACATATGTAGTATCTGACACATATCAATGCAATAATAAAATTGTGTCAACTATAACAACAAGAACTCCTAGAACGACGCTTCAAGCAATAAATACTTAGAGCAGACATGGGCGAAAACTATTAAAGCGGTTTCATGGTGTGGCACAGCAAAGTAAAATACTTCAGCACATGAGCGAATATACATACATACACGTACATACATACCTATGTACAAGTATGCATTTGCATGCGACACTCGCAATAGCACACCAGCTCACTAACATACATACATACATGCATATATCAGCAAAAAGTGGGGGCAAACCATAAACGTTTAATCGCTAATCATCGTCTTTATAGTTATAGTAGTTGCTCGTCTCCGCATCCTGTTAGACCAACCAACCAACCAGGGAAATTTGTGCAACACTTAAAGTCTGCTGCTGTTATTCCTTTCGCTTCGTTACTTAAGGCAAATCGCTGCCTCTCCCTACGTGTGCGTGTGTGTGTGTGCTGTTGTTGTTTTTGTTGCTATTACGTTGTAGTTGTGATGTAGTAGTTGTGTTGGCATTTTTGGCGTCATGCCGCCGCACATTAAAAATTCATAATCTCAAGTGGCACAAAGCAATTTTCAGCGACAACAACCATAACGGAATTTTACACCACAACAACAATGGGAAAGTATTTTACAAGGAGCTACGCCAAATGGCAGTCAAAGACAATGGTGAATGAACGGACAGACGTACGTAAGCGGTGGTACGCGTAAATTATGCGCTGCAAGCGGCTGTTTTGCAATGACAACAAAAATATTTTAAAAATAAAAAGAAGTTTGTAGTAAATGGAACTAGTTGATAACTAGTTCGAAGTATGCGCAATCAATCAATTTTTTTCACGGAAAAATCCAAAAAACAAGCAATTGTCATCTTTCGGCTAGAAACATATGCTAGGCTCAAACTAGTTACATAAGTCCAAAAAAGTAACTAGTTGGCACGCATAGTTTTTTTTTTTTAAGGAAAAATCCTATTGTAAAAACAAGCAATTGTCATCGTTCGGCAAGAAATATGCTAGTCTCAAACTAGTTACAAAAGTCCAAAAAAGTAACTAGTTGAAATTTGCACCAACATTTGTCAGTTACTTTTTAAAGAAGGTTTTGAAAAACAGAAAAATAAAGGGTTTATAAGTAAAAAATAAAATGTTTGTAAGTAATACTAGGGTCGAACTAGTTACATTAGTCCAAAAAAGTAACTAGTTAACTTTTGAGCCAAACTTTATCAATTGCCTTCTAAAGAAATATTTTGAGGAATTAAATAAAAATGGTTTACAAGTATTCAATGAAATATTTTGATTTAACCGATTTGTTTCTACTCTCTATCATGAGAATTAATTAATATTAATTTAAAAAAATAAAAAAGTATAAAAAATTTATTGTTAAATAAATAAATAGTTGTAATAAGTCATTTATTATTAATTTTGTATTTGCCGACAGTTTGCTCCTTTTCAGAATTGTGCGATTTCAACTTAACACAACTAGTATTAAACTAGTGCTTTGCCGGATCACTTTGACAAATGTCACTGCAGACCAATAACAACAAAATTAATGGTGAAGGCGCTATGACAGCTGGTTTTCATAGGTATAAAAACATAAATAGTTGCATGTGCATATATACATATGTTTGTACGAATGTCTGAAAAGTGCTAGCAGTTGATATTTAGCTACTTCTTGTGGTCGCCTTTTACACTGTTGTCACACACACACACACTTTGATTCCTTTAACATTTGCTGTTGCCTTTTTTATAACATTTATTTTTTGTTGTTGCTCTTAATACGCAAAGGAAGTACTTTTTTACTTACCGTCACCCTAAGATCCACGTACACAAAAGATATCTTACAAGTCGCCGCGTCATATTGTGGCCTTCTCTCATGAGGAGATAGTAATTGTGTAGTTGCCACAATTACCACAAGGTTATATTGTTATAATAAGCGGTTTTTGTGGATTAATCTATCACATTAGTTGGGTGGAGTTCACGACGAGTATTCACACATGCTCTGTTATTAGATGTAGACGAGTATTTATATGGAGAAAAATTGTTGTTGGCAGAGGAGCTTTCTTTTTGGTTGCTCAGAACTGTTGCCCTGTGTTTGAGGAATTTTCTAAATAAATTTTACAGTTTATTTTTATTGATATTTTTAAAAGAAAAAACAAATCCCAGGGGACCTTCATACAAGTATTGGACTCACTCTCTTCCAAAAGCATATCGTTTCAAGCCACTTATGTATATCAAAACTACGGTTCGTCAAGGTGTCGAGGTATCAAGGAGCTGAATTTTGATGGGCATAGCTAATCTCAAATGGTCTCCTCTGATGACTGAATAAGATCGGAGGTATGAATTGCTTTTCTATGCATACGGGCTCTGCGTACGAGGAATAAACCTTTCCGACTTTCTCATAATACCGAAGCTAGTAAAGCAAACACAACAACAAGAACAATGTGTTGAACAAGGACGACCGACAATCGCAGCGGAAATAGAAACAGAAACAATAACAATTATAAACTCTCGAACTCCAGGACTGATAACAGAATCTGTTGAAGAAATACTCCTCCTCTTCAGTCGGATTGAAAGTACTTTTTTAGGTATCAAGTGCAGTGCACCCAAAGTTAGCATCTGGTAGCATCTTATGAAAAATGGCAGGAAATGCTAAAGAGGCTCTTTATCAAGTGATGTATGCAGAGCCGGTATCAGAACATAGTCTTTATACACAGAAAAACAGCCAAGAGTCACGCTGCCGGGGCGGTTGACGAAGACGAGATAAAGCGTTATCAACAAATCGTGGAGAACTACGAAAGCTTAATTAAAAAATAAGCAAATTGATTCAACCAAAAATAGGAACAGATCCCAAAAGAGGTAACGTTCCAGCCCAGGACCAACAAAAGCTCGATCCAAATAGATTAAAGACGATGGGATCAAGCCACAGTAACAAAGCATTTGAATGACGTGGAATAAGCCTCACTTTCTTAGTGATACGCGTACCGAAAGTGCTCAGCGAAACCAATAATAACATATATTTGCTGCATCCGCTTCTTTGGGTGGCACTAAATTAAGTACAACTCCAACTCAGCGGAGGAGAGGTGTAAATAGTAGCGTATGCTTGATGGTATCAGAAATGTTTCCTTCAGCAAAAAGTGAGATTATGAAAAGAGCCTTACGAGGATTACACTTATGGTCCTCAAACTAGGTGTTTCTTTCAGTAAAACGGAGCCAGGGACAAATAAAACCAAAATTTATTGTGAAATATATACACAATTGGCGCTTTGTAATCGCTGAAGCGATTTTCGGCCGAGCTTCTCCTCCGATTTGTGGTTTTGCGTCTTGATGTTTTTTTCCAACAAATGGAGGGACCTACAGTTTATACTAAGCCGCCTCCGAACGGCCGATGGTTTTTTTTTACGAGGAGCTTTGTTTCATATCCGAAATACACTCGGAGCGGTGAATATTCCCTTCCGAGGGGCGACCGTAATTAGAAAATTTAACTTAATTCAAATAAATTTTCCATAACTTTTGGATGTTGGTGGCACCGGGATTTGAACCTGAGCTTTCCGAATGTCAGTACGCAATGCTAACCACTCGGCTACTGCATAAAACCAAAATACTACATCACATTTGTCTCCTTCAACAATAATTAGGTACTGCGGTTGATCCCCAACTGAACCTGCGGATTGAAAAAAGTATTAAAAAAGAAAATTCAGGTAAGTTATGTCCGACAGGTGGCGCCTTTCAATCTACACCGACGAGTCCAAAACGAACTGGGAGGTGGGGACGGTTGTGCGCTTCTAAAAAATTTATTTATATAGGCAGCATAGAAGACGGACTAGTAGTTATTCTGTTCACATAGTTAAGTAATTGCAACTGTCATCGAAGAACTCAGTTTCCATACCTGCCTCGCGTTTAGACCCATCAGTTTTATTACTGTAAGTTCTGTTAAGAGTTCTGTATGCAACCAGTTAGAAGACAAAGTTATATTAAGGCATTCTTTAAGGCAGCTTTTGATGTTATACTGTGTTCCTTAATCTTGCGTTTTAAAATAGCCCACATGTTCTCAATGGGATTAAGATCTGGAGACTGTGCAGGCCAATCTAACAAAACAATGTGGTTATCTCTAAACCAACGCATGGTAGTCGCCGATTTGTGACAAGGAGCATTGTCTTGCTGAAATTGAACCCCGTCTAAATTAGTATCGCCGAAAATGCGCGTTAACGAAGGAAGAAGGATAGCTTCTAATACATTTACCTATGTACTTTTGACTGTCCATTGGACCCTCGCAAACGAACATTTCACCGACACTATCAGCAGCCACGCAGCCTCAGATCATAATGCTGCCTCCTCCATGCTTAACAGTGGGTACCACGCAATCTGGATGATATTCTTCCCCAACCCGTCGTCTCACGAATGTCACACCAGGTGTTCCAAATATCTGTAGTAAACAAAAAAAAATGTTTTCATAAGATTTGTATTATGTCTTCAAAATTGCTCTAGAGTAAGAAGCTATGGCTGCTAATACTTTAAGACGATCTTAACTAAGCTTACCTCGAAGTTTGATTCATCAGACCGCAGAACATTCGACCAAACTTCTTCCGTGAAATGTTGATATTGGCAAGTCCATTCCAAACGATTTTTCATATTCTTTTCTGAGAGCCACGGCTTCTTTCGGGCTTTACATCCCTTTAAACCTGCTTGCAGAAACCTTGTTGTAGCTGTTCGAGCACTAACTGGTTCACTAAATTCATCCGAAAGGTCAGCTGCAAGGGCAGAAGAAGATTTTATTTGGTCTTCTCCTTTACTGGTTAGACGCTTTCTTCCACTTTTTGATTTATTATTGTGGGATTTCGTCTCCGAAAATTGTTTGATAGCACATTGGACCGCGCACCGCGAACATCCCACCAAATTGGCAATCTCAACCTGAGACTTACCTTCTTCACTTACAACTTGAATTCTAACTCTATCATCGTAACTAATTTCACTTTTTTTAGGCATTTCAGTAAATATGAACTGTTGTTATAAGATTGGTAACTTTTCACTAAATGTAATTTACACTTTCACTTTCAAATTTTAAATGCGAAAATATTTTATGAATTTCTAGAAAATGACAATTTTTAGGTTTAGCTTACCCTGTGTGCTATGACTTTTAATATTACACAATTTATTCGTTTAATCAACAGTTAAACATCCATGTAAGACATTTACAAAAATAAGTGATAGCTTTAATAGCCACATTTAAGAATACTTGTATTTTAGTGGGGTGCCTAATACTTTTGGCCAAGGCTGTATATACGGCCGATTTTTAAAATTTGATATCTAAAGTCATAAGTCTTTGGATCTACCACCGATATCCTAAACTGAAACAAGAACGTTTACAGTGGATTGATGCTGGTTGTTCTGCTCCAAGGCAGGTGAAGGAAGTCACAATGATCAGCAAAGAGTTGTGGGATGCCAAAGGAATTTTGATGATTGATTATCAGCAGTAAGGTAAAACAACCAACTCTAAATACTATTGCAGTCTTTTGGATCAACAGGATGAAAAAAATCGTGAGAAAAGATCTGGTTTGCAGCACAAAAAAATTATGCTTCAACAAGACAATGCACCTGTTCAGAAAGAACGACTTGCTTGAGATCAACCGAATTCACCAGATTTGGCTCCTAGCGACTACTACCTCTTCAGAAATCTGAAACAATTCCTTCGTTGAAAGCGTTTTTCGTCGAATGAAGAAACTATTACAGCCATAGACGGGTATTTTGCGGAGCTCCCAGAAAGTCATTATAGGATAGCATAAAATTTTTGGATGATCATTAGATAAGTGTTTTGAAGTTATGGGAGATTACATTGAATAAAAAAATATATTTCGTACCAAAAACGCTAAATGCAACTAGTTCAGAAACTTTTCAAACAACCGGTATTTATTTACAAATCAAAAATCTGCGAAATTGGAGAACTACGAGTATACTTATAATATAGGCTCATGCCAGGATTTGTTCAGACATGAAGTTTTAATCAAAAATCCATCAAAATTTTATCGTAAAGATAGTAAAGCAAATTATAAAAAATTCTCAATGTACTACATCAGATATTTATAAGAATAATACCTCAAAAGACAAACTACCCGATAGTAATCCAATAAATTACAATCACTAATTACAATGACTCTTTGAGGTTAAAATAGTTTACGCAAACATGATGTGAGGTGTACACGAGTATTCGCTTCCATACATTCCTTTTTTCTCGCCCTCTCCCTCTCTCCTCCGCCTCTCAAAAATTCAAACTTTGAACTCCACACCATTCAAGTGCTACACCAATAAATTCCTTTTCTAGGCTCCTGCAAGCATTTATTTTTGGCACTTGTGTGAAATAATGTGGCGCCAATGCGACAAAGACAGCGTCAACTGATATGTTCAAGTGGTGTGTGACATGCATGTGTGTGTATTTCGTTACAGGAATGAGGTGTATAATTACGCTACCGAAGGAACAATGTAAAATTCTCATACAAATATACGGATGTAAACAATTAACAAAACATTTGGTACAAATACATATATAATTACGTAGGCATGCATGCACTACATGTGTATGCAGTACATGTGTACTGTTATGTATAATGTACGTATAACAGATGTAAATGCATACATACATATGTATATCGATTCAAGTGCATTCAAAACCATGTGCAACAAACCCTACCTATATGAAGAGGGAGAGTTCTGTTGCATTTGTTTCTAGAAAAAAAATATACATATTTTCAGCATTTGGGGAGTTTTTATATTTTGTTATTGCAAAGACATCTGTTTTTCAGTTTTTTTTTTCAGATTCTTCTTTGTTTTAAAACAAACTTGAAATATGCTAAACTGTTTCATTACCGAGTAATGCTTCTAGTTTCAGCTCCAAATAATTAAGAAAATTTCATAAAATAACTATAAAAGTTATTCGGAAAAAGTCAAATCTGTTTTCGAGTCAGATTGAAGACCGTATTAAGGGGCAAAGCCACTTTACGATTTTGAAAAACCCATTTTTTTTTTGCTCAAAGGGTGCCTTTGGGTCCTAGAAATGATAGTAATTGGTTTTAAAGTGAAAAAAATATTTCAAATAGCTGAACTTTCTATTAGGTGAAGTAACAAGTTCATTCGGCTTTTTTTATGCAAATGGTTCCAAACGGTTTTCTGGCTTATCTTTAGTTCCTCAGCAATTAAATAAGTGATCACGTGACGGTCTGTTTCCACTATTTTTATGATTTTATCGCAATTTTCGACGACAGGCCTCCAGACGCCCCGACGCGTGGTGCATCTTTGACATCGAAATTACCGGAAGGAAACGGAACCTAGCAAACCACTTTTGTGCTACACGTTCGTTTACAGTATCGGTCACATATACTAAGTTAATTTTTACGCCTTGATCGAAGAATATTGTAAAATATAGCGAATTTCCTCTTTGCTGGGGTCCATCTTTGACGAGCGCTCACAACGTACAGAGTCAATCAATCGAAAAACTGTTGAGGACAAACTTTTAGCGCAAATAAACACGTTTTCAGCGCCATATAGTATGACATGATGCGGCACGTAACACTAGTACTATGGACAATAAACCATCTCTTAGATAAAAACCGAACAAACTTTTTACTTGACCTAATATATAAGCTATGTATGCGGCAGTGCTAAGAGTCTCATAAATGTGCTGGAAAATTCAGTCATGATATGACAGCTTACAGAAAATTATATCAAACTTCGGGCTAAACTTAAAATATGACCGAAGACCCTGGCAGGGAAGACTGAGCGGAAAGCAGGTCTATCGGAAACATTCAAGATATCCATATCTATATAGTTCTAAGTGCGAAGCAGGCACAGAGGTAGAGTTCTTCTGTGATCACCCCAAAAGCCAAGTTAGCTTCAAACTCGATGACTAAACTTTTTCTTCCTCAGCAGATATTGTGGGCACTACACAAGACGCCAAATGAGCAAACCTCTTTCTCTCAGGTTTTTGGTAGACGGTCAAGCGGCGGTTAAAACTAATAAGAGCGTCAACCCTACTAAGGTTAAACATGTAAAAATGTGCAAGGAGGCAATTAACGGATTATCATGGCATGGAAGGCAATGAAATGCGGATGAACTGACTCGTGACTGGCGCCACGGGCGATAGTGTAACCATCGATTGCTTCAAATGTTTTAGCAGCTACAAATATTGTTTAGTGTTATAAACCATAGATGAACAGTTAAGGTCCTGGAACACTTTCGACGTAGAACATATTACCAAATTATTGTGGGGCAAGGTGGATTGTATACAAACCAAAATGTTGCTTTAAACAAACGAGAGCTAATATTCTTGTGCGTATATAAACAGAATTTCCATCCCTGAGAAGTAATCTCCACGAGTTAGGTAAAGTAAAGGGTGGTTAAATTGTAAGGGCCGATGTTGAATGTGAACCACACCTAAACGCCAAGTTTTTTTCCGAATTTAATTTGACATTTCTCTATTTCAGACTTACTCAATTTGAACCATGGAGAGATACACAATCCAACAACGTGTTAAAGTTATCCAGACTTATTATGAAAATTTTCGAAGAAAATCATCTTCAGTGATGAGGCACATTTCCACCTCAGTGGATTCGTCAATAAACAGAATTGCCGCATTTGGGCGAATGAGAATCCAAGAGTGATTGTCGAAAAACCAATGCACCCACAAAGAGTGACTGTTTGGTGCGGTTTATGGGCTGGCGGCATCATCGGGCCGTATTTTTTCCAAAATGAGGCCGGTCAGGCAGTTACTGTGAATGGTGTTCGCTATCGTGAGATGATAACGAATTTTTTATGGCCACAATTGGAAGATATGGATGTGGACGATATGTGGTTTCAGCAGGACGGTGCCACTTGCCACACAGCTAACGAAACAATGGCTATTTTGCGCAACAAATTCAATGGCCGTGTTAACTCACGTAATGGCGATGTCAATTGGCCCCCAAGATCATGTGATTTGACACCGTTGGACTTTTTTCTCTGGGGTTATTTGAAAGAAAAGGTGTACGTCGATAAGCCAGCAACAATTCAAGAGCTAAAGGATGAGATAATTCGGCACATTAACGGCATAGAAACTCCATTATGCCTCAGCGTCATCGAAAATTTGGACCAATGGATCAATGAAACGCAAGAGCACCACCTTTGCGAGTAGCCCGTCTTCAGCTGATTGCCGTCTTAAGTCTAGAGACCTTCTCGCTTCCTGCAAGCCATGATTTCTGGATCAACGGTACGTCGAACGACTCCCACTCGAGCGTAAGGAAAATTTCGCTAGAAGTCACATTATTTAACTGGAGATATATTTAGAAGACCTTAAGCATTTTTAGTCCGTACGTCCTCTTCTTCCTTCGTCAACGCCGTTTAGCCACCTCTCGTAGTGCCTTCCACTATTCTCAGGTCAGTCGGAACTATACCAAGAGCCTTCTCTTTAGGTAATGGAAAACACCGCCCATATCCCACGATATTTTGCCATGTCATGGGTAAAACAGGTCTTCCGCGTCTTAATGGATCTGGAGGATAAAGCTCTGACCCTACTCCGTTAACTTAGATAACTGAAGTACCTTTCAATACCACGTAGATTTATTCGGCTTCTGTACCTGTAGCAATTACAGAGCATCCTTCAACTTCAACGGGATCTACACATCCACCACCACCACTGGAGTCGCCTAGCTTTTGAAGGTTTGGAAGCACTCCCTTTAGCCACTCTAGAGTCGTCACATCGTTGCACTTTATCAACTTAACTCTGCGGCGTGGGTTTGCCTGGTGCTTCATGCATGTTTCTTATCTTCAGCCTTAGCAGTATCTTCTTCACAGATTACCTCCTATCGGTGCTGATCTACCTATAAGGGTTACTGCTGTTTAGCAAAGCCACGATCAAGTGCTGCCTGGTCACTTCATTTAGCCTCTCTGCAGATGTCAGCGGCCCTGCACTGCTAATGTTAGCTGCCCTATATGTCGAAGGTCTTTCTTTTTCTAACTTGTCGCTCGTAGAACTTTTCTGCCGCTTTCCCGCCGGCTTATCGGAATCACTAGAGTGCTGCGCGCTTCTACTCTATACATATAATTGGCCTGTAACCGCTGAAGCAATTTTCAGCCGATTTTTTATATGCGTCTTGATGTTTTTCCACCGAATGGACGGACCTACGGTTTATACTAAGCTGCCGATGGTTTTTTATAAAGAGTTTTTTAATTCATATCATAAATACACTCGGAAGTCTAATTTTCTATAATCTTGGATGCTTTTCGGACCAGGAGTCAAACCGTGGCCTTCCCTGCCGCCGCCGCTTCTACTCTATACTATTGTGGCATTTTGGGTTGGCTGCTGAGATGAAGCGGTCCCCCCACACTCCATCATGTTCATCTTAACTGTCTTAACTCGCACACTCCAGACGCTCTCTCTCCCTCTCTCTTTCTCATGGGAAGAAAACTCAACTAGTCTTTGAACTGAAAGGAAATCTCAACATATTTAAATGGGAGGAACCGATTTAAAGATCCTAGTAACACGATTTTCATACATGTTTGAGTTGTGAGCTTGGTGTCCCGTCACTTAAGTCTCAAAATTTATGATATTTCCTTCAAATGCTTGAAAAAGCGATGGCATTTGGTGTTTAATGTTGGTAAACTAAATCTTTGTGGTATATTTTATTTAGTGACAATCAACCGTGAGCTGTAGAAAGTGCTTTCATAGCGGAAAAGAGCACAAGTATTGCATCATAGCGTCACTTGCGTAACTACACTTTTCAATTTTTATTTCTTTTTTTAATTTTTATTAAATTCTAATTTAATTCCACGCAATTAATGTACACGCAATCATTCATATATCCTTCGTCGCACAATAAAATCATGCTATTTATTTTTATAGCCACACTTTGATCCTGTTCTCCTTTATTTTGCCGCGTTTCGCACCAGTAGTAGTTAGCCCATCTCATAAACCATAAATAATAATTATGACCAGCGACCTCCTTTGAGGTGTGTGAAACACTTTCTTTACGCTTCACAGCTTTTGCTCTTTCAACGACACACACACACACACACACACAAACACACACACACACACAGAGAAGCATAACGTGCACATTAGTTTTTGCCTTACATTGCACATGCAATTTTCACTTCCTTTCCTTTTCAATTCATTTCATTTTCTCCTTTTTGCAAATTTTATGCATTTTGTTTTTTTTTTTTTTTTGCAGTTTAATATTTTTATGCCACTTTTTATATACTTTCATCCATTTTTATTTTTTTTTTTATATTCAGCATTCAATTTATTTAGTTGCCACCTCCAAATGCGAGAAAAAAGTATAACGAAGGCAAACTCCAATGCCTATACACGCATATTCTCATAAATTCACACACACTCATACACTCATCCATGCACACACATTCACAAATTATCAGCCACGAGAAGGGTCGTCCCCGTCGTCGTTGTCATCATCGCCGGAGACACTTTTGTTTGCGATCTCCTACGACAGACGACAGCGTCAACGGCAAAATTGCATTGGCAGAAAGTCTTTCTTTGCCTGCTGATGACTCCGTCCGCCTTTGTGTGATCTTTCACAGATGTTTGCATTTATTTTGTAATTACTGTCACGCAATGTGACCATAAAAGCAGTGGCAGTCAGCTGAAGAAAGGAAAAGAATAATCAACAAATGAAAAAAAATTCTAAAGAACTTTTGAAAAACAGAAAGAGAGAGAAAAAAAACGAAAGTAGGCGGAACTCGCAGCACTGAAGGGGGCGCGCTGCAGTGTCAAAGAGGCAATGATGAATTAAATAAAAGCATGTTTTTTGTGTTTACATAGTTAATTCGATATTTTCAGAATGATACACATACATACATACATAGTCATTCCTACATTTACTCGATATTACTTGCTTTTTATTCATTTTATTAAAAGAGTTTAAGACCTATTTGTTGTGTAATATACTAGAAGACACGGCCACATGTTGTTGTAGCTTTTCGTTATTTTTGTTTTTTGCAATTTTCCTTCTAATTGGTATTGCAAGGAATGATAAAAAGCCTTTATTGAGCATCACAGTGGTATGAATTTTTACAGGATCAGGAGCTCTAAACATTCTCCAAATTTCATATAAATATTATATTGCTTCCTGATAGCTCTTTTCAACAGATTTCGACTTATCCCCGAATAAGTTACTGCTGGAATCTTCACACCTCTCCGTCTCCCCGTTCATGGATGATGTTAAAATTCGTAGCGGGTCCGAACTTTGTATAAACCGATAATTTCCGGCCAAAAAAAGACACAATTACTACCGATTTCGTGAGCCTTCTACCTAGCGGTAAATGAGTTATTTATTCCATTCTTCAGAACATCGCGCCCATCAATCAGTTTAGTAGCAAAAGCCCCTGTTCTTTGCTATACACATTGGCTTTAAATAAGTTCATTGTCAAACATTTATTTATAAATGTCTATCCTATTAACCTATACGCCACATTAGACCACGACTAGTTCATTTTGAAAAATAAAAAATTGGTTAATCAAAATGATTATAATAGATACGAGTATATAAATTTATAGATAATTTCGAACTAATATAAATACAAGCAAAAAAATAACAGATCGACCATCTGGTTTTGGTTTATTCAGCACCATACACGTATATTAATAGTTAATATAAAAATTTTGCACTGTCTTTCATATAAAAGTCAATATGAATGCCTCGAAATACACCGGGGAACCATTGCTGATATTGATTCCAATTATTAATGGCATATCTTCCTCTTTTCACTGAAATAAATCATTTATCTCCAAGAATGCCACTTTATTTGAATATCAAAATAACAACTCTTTTTGGAAAACTCTGCACTTGTTTATATTAGATTCCTTTCAGTTTCCTTTGTTTTTCAAATTTCTTTATTTTTTATTTTATATTTTTGTTTATCTACATTTTATTTATTTTTAACATTAACTTCATTTTTTATGTTATTCATTTTTTTTTAAGTTATTTTCTTTAATTCAGCTCCTCAGAACGTAATGTCAATCATTTCTCACGTGAAATGAAAGCTCCTCAAAAAAATCCAACGGCCATTTGGAGGCAGCTCAGTATGAACTGTGAGTCCCTCCATGTGTTTGAAAAAATATCAAGACCCCAAACCACAAATTGGCGGAGGAGCTCGTGTAAAAATTCTCTTCAGCAAAACGCTAATTATATACTATTATACAGCCTTGGCCAAAAGTATTGGGACCCTACTAATTACTGAATTTTTTGCTTTAACAAGTGAAGTAATGAAGTTTTATTAGTAAAACAGTGGAAGTACAATGAATTAGTGATAATAACATTAATATCTAGTAGGTCCACCCTTCGATTTAATAACGGCAGCAATTCTCTTAGGCTTGCTGCGTACAAGCTTTGCACATTCGGCCGCACTTATAGCGTACCACTCGTTTATTAAGGCATTCTTTAAGGCAGTTTTTGATGTTAAACTGTGTTCCTTAATCTTGTGTTTTAAAATAGCCCACATGTGCTCAATGGGATTAAGATCTGAAGACTGTGGAGGCCAATCTAACAAAACAATGTTGTTATCTATAAACAAACGCATCGTAGTCGTTGATTTGTGACAAGGAGCATTGTCTTGCTGAAATTGAACCCCGTCTAAATTTTTATCGCTGAAATTCGCGTTAACGAAGGCAGAAGAACAGCTTCTAATACATTTATGTACTTTTGACTGTCCATGAGACCCTCGGAAACGAACATTTCGCCGACACCATCAGCAGCCATGCAGCCCCAGATCATAATGCTGCCTTCTCCATGCTTAACAGTGGGTACCACGCAATCTGGATGATATTCTTCCCCAACCCGTCGCCTCATGAACGTCACACCAGGTGTTCCAAATATCTGTAGAAAAGAAAAAATAATGTTTTCATAGGATTTGTATTATGTCTTCAAAATTGCTATAGAGGTAAAAGCTATGGATGTTAATACTTTAAGACGTTCTTAACTAAGCTCACCTAAAAGTTTGATTCATCAGACCACAGAACATTCGACCAATTTTTCCTATTATTTTCTGAGAGCCACGGCTTCTTTCGTTCTTTACATCCTTTTAAACCTGTTTCCAGAAGTCTTCTTTTAGCTGTTCGAGCACTAACTGGTTTACTAAATTCATCCGAAAGGGCAGCTGCAAGGCCAGAAGAAGATTTTTTGTGATCGCGTATAAATATTCGGTCTTCTCGTTTACTGGTTAGACGCTTTCTTCCACTTTTTCATTTATTATTGTGGGATTTCGTCTCCATAAATCGCCTGTTAGCACATTAGACCGCGCACCGCGAACATCCCACCAAATTGGCAATCTCAACCTGTGACTTACCTTCTTCACTTAGAACTTGAATTCTATCTCTATCATCGTAACTAATTTCACTTATTTTAGGCATTTCGGTAAATATGAACTGGTAACTTTGCACCAAATGTAATTTACACTTTCACTTAAAAATTTTAAATGCGAAAATATTTTATGAATCAAACTATAAATACAAATTTTTGGAACAGATCGGTCCCAGGTCCACTTCCCGGAAAATTCTTTCTTATCGGGTACAAACTTCATAAGTTTCAGATTTCTACGACCTTTGTCTTTGGACGTGCGTTGATCCGTCAGTCTTTATATACTCGTATATAGGTATATAAATTATTTTATTTAATTTCAATGTTTTCATTTTTTTTATTTTTGTATAACTTTATTTCATTTTATTTTATTTTTCTATTTCATATTATTTTTTTTGTATGCCATTTTATTTAATTTATTTTTATGTCATTTTATTTTACTTTATTTTATTTAACTTCATTTTAATTTATTTTGTTTCTTGTTTGATTGGATTGTTTTTTATTCTTTACTATAATTTATTATTATTTAAATAAATTTTATTTTATTTCATTTGTTTCTTACTTTTTTTTAATCGTATTTTTTTTTTTGGTGTTTTAATATATTTTTCCTTATTTAAATTAATATTTTTAATTTAACTTTGGTTTTTTTATTTTATTTTTTTACTTTGTTTCATATTAATTTATGTTATTTTATTTTATTTAATAAAGATATATTTTAATGTTTTTTATATATTTTTTGTATTTAATTTTTGGGTTTTTAATATTTAATCCAAATTATTTTTCCAACTTTTATATGAGATGTTTACTTGATAATAAAGGTGATGATCGTACCTTATTAACATCATAAAAACGCTCTTCAACCCCTGGTGGATTCGACTAAGCGTTGTGTTCATGCTGAGCGGTTGATTATATAATTATTTCTTAAACCAGGCAGATAAAGATTCATTGAAGTCACAGAACGAAGCAATCATTTGAGCTAAGAATATGTATAGTTTATCTAGTTTTAATTTGAGTCCCTGGGGATATTGTTTTTGAGATATAGAGAGTGTTATATTACATTTGTTTAAAGATCTCCACTCTGCAAGCATATTTTCATGCATAAATGTATTTGATGAGAAAACTATTAAATTCAAAGTAGTGTATCCTTTAGCTATGACTTAATGCATAGCCAAGTGTTTTTCAGACTGACTAGCTTCGTGTAGTGGGATTTACATATGTACATAAATATATTTAATTCTGACATATACTCCTACATACATATGGTATGCTCTAGCCTTATTATATTTTTAATTCTATTGTATTGGATGAGTGCATAAGTTCGTGCCCGATTTCAAGTGCAAACTTAAATTGAAATTTTTTGAAGAAAGCGCTTTTATTAATCAATTATGTATTCGCCATCATGTTGGGCAATCCATTCCCAACGTTCAACCAATTTACGGATGCCCAATTCATAGAAATCGCG
Source organism: Ceratitis rosa (assembly GCA_037013455.1). NCBI lineage: Eukaryota > Metazoa > Arthropoda > Insecta > Diptera > Tephritidae > Ceratitis > Ceratitis rosa. The sequence continues at coordinate 27,637,104 of JAWMAG010000004.1, forward strand.
CGGTTTCTCGTTGAAAAAGGTGTCAAAGTGGTTTTTGACGTCTTCCACATTTTTAAATTTTTTTCCATTCAAATTGTTCTGCAGCGATCGAAACAAATGATAATCAGAAGGTGCAATGTCAGGTGAATATGGGGGATGCGGCATGATTTCCCAATTCATCTCCTTCAGTTTGGAAAAGAACTCCTTTGCGATTGGCCAAAATCGGACGTTTTTCATCAATTGCTTTCATCAATTCGACCAATTGCTGACAATACTTGTTGGCAGTGATCGTTTCTCCAGCTGGCAAGAGGTCAAAATAGATCACGCCTCGGATATCCCACCATATGCACAGCAGTACCTTCATCGGATGCAATCCACCTTTCGACATCGGTTCCGCCCCATCGTGTGCCTGTTTCCATGTTCTTTTGCGTTGAGCATTGTTGTACAGGACCCATTTTTCATCACCAGTCACGAGCCGATCCAAAAAAGGTTCGTTTTTGATCCGTCGAAGCAAAGAAATTGCTGTTGACATACGGTCCACTTTGTTCTTTTCACTCAACTGATGTGGCACCCATGTATCGAGCTTCAAAGTGTACCCAACCTTTTTTAAACGACGAAACGCAAATGATTTGTTGACGTTCAATTCACTGGCAACCTCTTCCGTCGAAATACGTGAGTTATTCGCAACTAAAGTCCTTAGAACATCGTCATCAAGCTCAGAAGGCCGTCCACTGTGAGGTTGATCTTCGAGGTTAAAATCTCCAGAACGAAATTTCGCGAACCATTTCTTTACTGTGCGGAGTGCTGGAGCACGGTCCAAATAAACTTCGCGAATATCTTTAGTTGCAGCGCCCACTATTTTTCCTTTGCGGAATTCGTATAACATAATATGACGCATATGATCTTTTTCGTTGTTCATCTTCCATGCGTCTTTTCACTAAGCAACTCAAATCAAAATGAAGTTATTTTATGCTTGATTTACGGTTCGGACTGTCACCTTTCCAACGATATATAATACAATATGTATATATTTCTTTCATGAGCGCCACTCTCAAACGATTCGTACGGCATCCAGCGGAATCGGGCACGAACTTATGCACTCATCCAATAGTATAAACTATTTTCTCTTTTTGTTGTTATTACTGCGTTCCGACTGCTGATTTTCTAAATGCCCGACAATTCCTTTGTTTGCTTCCACTGTCATTGGCATCAATCACTTTTGTTCATTCTTTGAGTTGAAGTTTTATTCTTTGTGCATTTGTTGTTGTTTGTTTTTACATTTTATTGTTCATACTTAGAGTATCATTAAAGTTTAGTATTACACTCTATAAATTTTCATATTAATTTATGTGTGTGGATATGTAAATTCTTTAACGCGCTCGCGCTAAAACAAAGTGGCTGAAGTGGGGAAGCAAAAGAAACGTAAAAAATTTTATTGAATACGTGTACAAAGTACATATATATATATATATGTACTTAGTATTAAATTTCATGCGAACGAGTTTAAAATTTCCACTTTTGGTAATTGGTGTTTTTGTATTGTTTTTTCCACAATCAATATTGTCCTGGTTTAATGCATTTAAGAGTACAACTGTATGAGTAGGCCAACAATTATTCGTAGTATCCCGCAGATTATTATTTTGTTTTTCTTTTTTTTAATAAATCCTTAACCCTTTTTCAGTATTTTGTATCATATTTCGTACAAATTTCATTTATACATTTCATGTTTAATTTTCGGGTTGTAATGTTTGCACGTATTAAAACGTGAATGCGACCACCTTGGGCTACATGAAGGAGGCGAATGGTCCCTGAAGGCCTAAAATACGAGGGGCTCGTAGCCTAAAGCACTTAATGAAACAAACGAATATTTTTATGTTTTTTATTTTTCAATATAGTCTCCCTCAAGCGAAACAATGCCTTTATACCACTGAAAAAATTTGTTTTTTACGGCGGCTCTTTTAAATCTGAAAAAAGATAAAAGCTACTGGGAGCCAGATCCAGGTGGATATGGGGTGCATGGTCAATTTCCGTAAATCCAGTAGCTTTAAAGGCAGCCTTCACAACCCGAGCGGTGCTAACTTGCCATGTCTCTCCTGGACGACTGACACACACGCCTGACTCAACATATTAGTGTAATACTGACCGTTCGTTGCGGTGTCCTTTGGCAAGTAACCAATTAAAAATAATCCCATGCAATTCCAGAAAATGTTAGCCATAATCTTCGACGCGACTTTTGCACATTGAATTTGTTTGGTGGCCTTTCCCATTTTTTATCCACAGCATCGACTCCTGTTTGGACTTGAGATCATACTGACAAGTCCAAGTTACATCAACTGTAACAATGCGGTTGCAAATTTCATCAAAATCATCTTGGCAGAACCCAAGAAAATCTTTACAACTCTTCCAATCGTCACTGCTTGTCGAGAGGCGTGAGCATTCGCGTTTTTTTTTAATTTTTTTCATATTCAAATGTTCATGCAAAATATCTCCAGCTTGTTCTTTGCTAATCTGTAATCCTTTTGCTGTCTGCCACAATTTAATTCTTCGATCAGCCAGTATTAATTTTCCGACTTTCTGAACAATTTTCATCGATCATGACTGTCACTCGGCGCTCCGGCCGGGAATAATTTTCACAGGCAAGCCCATTTTTCCACCATCGTAAGTCAAGGGACAGAGTCCTAAGGACGGATGACATCTCTTTAAAAATTTCTTTCGATGTACTTCCTTTTTTATAAGGAATTTAATCAAAGCGCGGTGCTCTAAGTTGCCAGAATTTTTAGTTTCCGTTGACATATGGTAATGTTGTTGCTTGTTCTAGGAACAAAATGTTAGTGAACTTAATGCAAAAAGGTTGTGTAATAATGAGTCCCTCAGTTGGTATAATCAGTAACGAGATGATGTGTTATCTGTAACTACCTTAGGTCTCAAACTTATCAGCCGTCCCTCGTAGAACCTCGTGTTTCATTGGCAATCCCGTGCTAGTATTTCTTATAAGATCATTTATGAAGAAAAGTGGTCAATATCAACAACAAAATCACAGCCACATAGGAGCGTGGGTAGCAAATATGCTTTAGCGAAAAATAATTTTTGATTAAAATGAGTAGATCACTGTGTAGGTTGGAGTTCAGACCGTGTTAAAGTTAAGGTTTCTCCACGCTGCTTTTATATTTTGGGACTTGGCAACCCTAGGGTCGCAATGTGGCCACTAATAGCTTTGTCATATTTGAGGCGTAATAGCGTTTTGACTTTTGACATGGATTAACATCAGCCACAGTGCATCGATGAATCAAATTAAATTTTTGGCAATAAAACCCCATCAAGGACGAGTGTTTTTTGATGGTATGATGAATTCAATTGAGGTCGTAGATCACTCATGGGAATTCGAATTGACGAAAGTCGTGAAGGTCGCCCAAAATTAGTTGTTGTGCCAGAAGCTCTTGTTTCTGTTTGCAAACTGAAATATCAAGATCGTCATGTGACATATCGGGAGGTTGAGACAACTACAGCCAGTCATTGGACCAGTATACATTAAATTTCGTACGACCATGTGACTATAAACAAAATTTGTTCACAATGGGTCAAAAAGGACCGTAAAGTGGTTCAACTGACGAGAGAATTTTAGGGTTCTTATGTGTTCTGGGTATCTTGATGGTTGACGAACGGCACGTTGACTAACTGTCACTGGCCCGTGCTCAAGTAAATTCAACGCTAAATTACTAATATTTTCGACAATATGCAGGTGGATACATTTGTTAACTTGAAGGATGTTACAACCTGTATTAGAAGTCGGTGTTTTGACTACATATTTTGGATAACTACATAAGGGGTTAAGGTCTTTCGCCTCCACATATAGCGCTGAAAGCCTACAAAACGAAAACAAAAGACAATAATGAGTAATAATAATAATAATAATAATAATGACAGCAACTAAACGGATCAGCAGTGAAAACAACAAATACAACAACAAATAGGAACAAAAACAACGCAGCCAATAAGCAGTGGTTTTTCGAAAGCACAACAATGCGCTGAAGAGTAAATACAGAGCACAGAGAACAATAACACGAAGAAAACAACAACAAAAGCGAAAACAACAATCGCACCAATACTTAACAATGACATTTGTTTGCTGTCCCAACGGACATTTTCATATATAAATTATTTAAAGCCAAAGCATTTAATTTCTTTAGAAATTGAAAAAAGAGACGACAACAACTTTTCAATTGTTCCACATGATTTTGAGTTAAGTGCGCACATATGTACATATGTATGTATATGCGTTAAGTCTCTGAATAAAAATTATTTCGTCAATAATTTGCCTTTGCTGCGAACAGTGTTGAGGTAGCGTGTGGGAAGTTGAAAAGAAAAATAAATAATAAATAAATAGAATAAGAGGGGAACCAGCGTATTGTTTTCGGAATTGCGTGTGAAATGTTTAGTAAATTCTTTCGAGGAAAGGAGAACTTTTAAACTTATAATTTCTGCGTAATTGTCAATAAATAAGAATTTAATCGTTCATACATACAGCCTTGGCCAAAAGTATTAGGCATCCCACTAAAATACAAGTATTTTCAAATGTGCCTATCAAAGTTACCACTTCTTTTTGTAAATGCCTTATATGGGTGTTTAACTGTTGATTAAACGAATAAAAATATAAAAATTGTCATTTTTAAGAAATTCATAAAATATTTTCGCATTTTAAATTTGAAAGTGAATGTGTAAATTACATTTAGTGAAAAGTTACCAATCTTATAAAAACAGTTCATATTTACCGAAATGCCTAAAAAAAGTGAAATTAGTTACGATGATCGAGTTAGAATTCAAGTTCTAAGTGAAGAAGATAAGTCTGAGGTTGAGACTGCCAATTTGGTGGGATGTTCGCGGTGCGCGGTCCAATGTGCTATCAGGCGATTTGTGGAGACGAAATCCCACAATAATAAATTAAAAAGTGGAAGAAAGCGTCTAACCAGTAAACGAGAAGACCGAATACTTATACGTGAGTCTCTCAAGGATCGCAAAAAATCTTCTTCTGCCCTTGCAACTGCCCTTTCGGATGAATTTAGTAAACCAGTTAGTGCTCGAACAGCTAGAAGAAGACTTCTGGAAGCAGGTTTAAAAGGATGTAAATCCCGAAAGAAGCCGTGACTCTCAGAAAAGAATAGAAAAACTCGTTTGGAATGGGCTCGCCGATAACAACATTTCATGGAAGAATATTGGTCGAATGTTCTGTGGTCTGATGAATCAAACTTGGAGGCAAGCTTAGTTAAGAACGTCTTAAAGTATTAACAGCGTTAGCTTCATACCCTAGAATAATTTTGAAGACATAATACAAATCTTACAAACATTATTTCTTCTTTTCTACAGATATTTGGAACACCTGGTGTGACGTTCATGAGGTGGCGGGTTGGGGAAGAATATCATCCAGATTACGTGGTACCTACTGTTAAGCATGGAGGAGGCAGCATTATGATCTGGGGCTGCATGGCTGCTGATGGTGTCCGGGAAATGTTCGTTTGCGAGGGTCTCATGGACAGTCAAAAGTACATATTGTAAATGTATTTAAAGCTGTTGTTCTGCCTTCGTTAACGCGCATTTTCGGCGATACTAATTTAGACGGGGTTCAATTTCAGCAAGACAATGTTCCTTGTCACCAATCAGCGGCTACGATGCGTTGGTTTAGAGATAACCGCATTGTTTTGTTAGATTGGCCTGCACAGTCTCCAGATCTTAATCCCATTGAGCACATGTGGGCTATTTTAAAACGCAAAATTAAGGAACACAGTATAACAACAAAAACTGCCTTAAAGAATGCCTTAATTAACGAGTGGTACGTTATAAGTGTGGACGAACGTGCAAAGCGTGTACGCAGCGTTCCTAAGAGAATTGACCGAAAATCGCTTTAACGGTTACAAAAAGCGCCAATTATATATATATATATTGTAGCAAAATGTTCAATTCATACAAACAAACAAAATCAAAAACAATTATAAATTTTTTTTTTGAATTTCACCACTTTTATAGTAAATTTTAATTATTTCAGGGCTTTGTTAAATCATCTATTGTCCAATTTTATTACTGTTGTAGTTTTTACTTGTCAAATGTAAAATAATTACAGTTTTCAAGAAGACATCTACCAGGATAACAGGTTAATCAAAATCACACCTCTTATTGGCAAACCCTTTATTTTAAACTAGATAAAATTAAAGGAAATAAAATTAATCTAAATTAATAATAAAATTAATGAAATAAAATAAGACATAATAACAAATTTAACTTAAAAGAAACAAAAAACAAAATTAAACAAAATAAAACTAATTTCCTTCACTATTTCCAAAATAATATATAATATATGATCTGAAAGAGTTCCTTAAAAACTAAAACCCAAAAACAATTCAACATAACAATGACCTCAAAAAGCATCTGAAATGAAATTAATTTAAAAAAATTTCATGAAAATAAAATATTACTTAAAAAAAATATTTAAATATATAAAATAACAGAAATTAATATATTAATTAAATTAAACTAAAATAAACAAAAAACATGAAGTATATAAAAAAATTATTTAAAAACTAAAATTAAATAATCTAATTTAAAATAAAGGAGAGACATTTCCGGAAACAAAAATTTCCAATTATAAGGATACGCAGGATACTTTGGTTTGTTTTGTTTACAAGTAAACATTGGGGTGCCACCTACTTTAGTCTGGTGGCTGCTTGATTGATTGTGCATTTAATTCAATCGGATGAGGGGTAAATAAATGCAAAAATTTTAAATTCACCAAATAACAGGAAGAATTAGTTTACAATAAATCATTACCCACCCAAGCTAAGAGTTTTGTTTTCTTCTTTTTTCTTCAATAAAATAAAATAATAGATAGTTTTCTTCCCGCTTCGACGAAATGATATGCAGATGCTAATGGCAAACAGTTTCCCTTGCAATTTGTTTACATTAAATATTTTCCATAATCTTCTATGAAACAGCGATTGGAAAGTAACAAAACACAAAAAGGGGATGGTTGTATGTAGGTAGGTACAACTGTAAGTAGAAAGCAGCTGAGGCGGTGCTGGGTGTACGCATGTGTGATTGTGTGATTGAAAGTTGTTGGGTTGGGCGGCAGCAGATTTGCTTACACCCAAATGCAATGCAATCAAAATAAAAGCATGCGTGCCAACAACAATAATAGTGAGAACAACAACCGCAGTAGTGACAACAAATGGGAGAATGTATGATAAAAATAACAACACGTACATTTTTTTCATTACAAACCTACATACCTAGTATATGTACATACATATATGAGGGGATTAACAAAAGTTCGGTAAGTTGAATAGAAAATTTTTCTTGCTTAGATTTTACGGGTGGGTTTGCTCCTATTGGGCTCCATACCATGGACAGCTGTTTGGTTTCTGGATCGTACTTATAGAACTAAGATTCATCACTCGGAACGACTTTACCAAAGTTGCTAGACTGACCATTTTCGAATCTGTTTAGGAAAAATTGAGCAAAATGCACTCGAGTCTCTTTCTGGGCCTCATTTAAAATTCGTGGTAACCATCGAGCAGATTTCCTCGTGTATCAAAGATGATTACTTAATATTCTCGATACATTCATGGCATTGAGGCCCAATTCATTAGCAATAATTTCTAGTGTCATTCGTCGGTCTTCGTCAATTTCCGACTTCACCACAGCTACAGTGACGTCTTCAGTGGAATATTTTGGTCGACCTTCTCGTGGCTCGTCCTGTACGGAAAAATGTCTGGTCTGGAATCATCGGAACCACTTAGAATTAGCCTTTAAAGATAGTGCAATCATTCCATATGAAATTTGGCATTCACTGAATATTTGTATTGGCTGTAAATTAAGCCAAAACCCGAAGAGAATCACATGGTGAATTTCTGTTTTCGTTGGTGGTGGACTTTCAACTGAACTATCCTCAGCTATGTTGCGTTTTCCCCTCTCCCTTTTAGCCGATCATTCTAAAATTTGAAAGACAATCAAACAAAGTAATTGCAAAGGATTTGGTGTTTTTAGATTTTACAAAAACAAATTGAAAGTCACTAACAGACCGAACTTTTGTTAATCCCCTCGCACCAATATGTATGTAAGACGCACTTATTTGTTATCAATCGATTTGCAATGCAAACGCACGTAAGTGCACGCAAACACACAATATTCATACACACACATGTGTACTTACTTATCTGGCTGTGTGTACACAGTGCTCCTGTGCGCCATTGAATGCGTGAAACTCAAATTTATTTTGCAATTTATCATTGAAAACAAAGAAAATAAGATTGAAGAGCGGTGGAAAATATCTGAAGTGCTATCGCTGAGGAGGGGGGGGCAAACGCTATGTTGAGGTGAGGGGGCAAAGCGTTTTATAAGCACAAACATTTGTTCTGTAGATATTGTCGATTTTTTCGTGCTTCTTGCCTCGTACCTCGATAACTCGATGATTTTAATTTCCCTGTCGAGGCGTTAAACAATTTGGACCTCTCGATGCTTTTCAGACTCTCATAAAATATTATTTCGTTCTTGTCTTACAATGAAACGTAGACAAATATCAGCGAAATGTTCGTTTTAAGATGGATTATGACTCTTTCTCAAGTCTGTATACCAATGCTCGTCGATTGAATCGCTCCCATCACGAATTCCGACAACAAATTTGTTCACGTTACGATCGATGAAGACATACTAAAATTGCCTGCGCTCCTCCGTTATTCTCTTAACCACCGTATTTTTTGAACCGTGTTGAACTCGGCACACCTACAAGGACTTCAACTTTCTGAGCAGCTCTACTTTCCTTAACTAAAAGATCGAGCATTCCAGGGAACACCCAAGGAGATCCTTTGTGTTAAGAGGGGACATTGGCGACGAGAATGGGTAAATAGGAGTTAAGTCTACTACAATATCGGAACATTTATTTGCCATTATAACTCAAGGTTCTGAGCTTGAGCTCTTCATTGTGCTTGGATTCTGAGGGCACCATGAACTGGCTGTTGATTTGTACTAACTGACCATCTGCGAATAGCGCTTAAATCTGTCCGTACAAGTCGCGTCCAGAGTTTGTTTTATGTGATAACTCGGATTGTATCTGTTTAGTCAAATATTTTCCTCCTGATGTACCAGCTGGTGCTTCTGCTGCAAACAGGTATCTTCAAGGATGAGATCAAAGCAATATGATCCTTAACCGGTAGTATAAATGTCTTAAAATAATGACCATGTAAAAGAAATTTCCTGTTTTGGTCCGCAAGCCTGTCTTCCGACAGGATTTTTACTCCTTCATATGCGTTTCGCTTGTATCCAGGATCACTGCAGTGTAGTTTATGGCCCGTGGGCTGATAACCTGGTAATTTACCAGCACCATTACCTTTTCTTCTGCTATCGTCGGTGAGGTTAAGTGAAGTAGAAATGGCTGATCGTAAGAGTATCCCACAAAGACACACAATACACAACCTCTGTGATTCCACATAGAGTAAAAATAACCTGAACGCTAGCCCACAGTGAATCGCTAACTGCATACTACTTCTGCCTGGAAAAACATTGCATTGATCTTGAGGGAAAACCTCCACTGACAGATAATTATCGAATGAAGAACTGTACCCTTTTTTCCAATGGATCTGTCCCCTCCAATCCACCCGTGAAGGGATTAAACTGGAGCAGAATTCACCTGTTGTCAATCTACGTGTAAGCAGCCGTGGATAAGTTTGAACTCTACAAGAGCAGCCAAGTGCCCACGATCCAGACATTCAACGACTTTTGCAGCCGTAAACTGACCTTTAATAAACACAGGGTGGGTTGGAGTAGTTCTTGATGTCCCACAACTGTTGATGAGAGCCACAAGTTGATTGAAAGTACTTAAAACGAGACAGACTTGACTATATTTGTGTAGACCCAATATACCACTTTAGGAAAAGAGGCTCATCTCTTACCGATTGTGGCCTTGTAACTGTATACCCATGCTATCTTCTTTCGCTCGTCATCCACAACAACAGTTCTAGGAATGTCCCAAAATACTAAACTTTTTCTGAGAAAAATACAAGCTTTGTCTTACTGAGATTACCGGCGAAGTCAAAAGTCAAATTTCAACACGCATGAACGTACATATACTTCGCCACGTAAAAATGTGTTCTCCCGATTACGACATCCATAGTTCATGACTTCAAAGTTATGATTGTCAACGGAGGCGCGGGAGCCGAGTCACGAATGTGATGTCTATTTATTTTGACAGAAGATATTTCGTCTAGACCTCGTTCATCTCTAGATCCACACGATTCGCTTCCTTATCCAGTCCGGAGAAGACAGAACTCACGGCGCGGCTATTGAGACCGATGGTGACTATATCATTGGCGTACGCCAGCAGCTATACACTCTTATAGATGACTATACCTCCTCTATTTAACTCTGTAACTCGTATTAGCTTCTCCATCATCAAATTGAAGAATCACACGATAAAGAGTCCCTCTGTTTAAAACTTAGTTGGGTATCGAATGGTTCGGAGGGATCCTTCCCGATTCTGACAGAGCTTTTGGTGTTGCTTAACGTCAGTTTGCTTATCCGTGTAAGTTTTGTGGGGATACCAAATTCAGACATAGCAGCATAGAGACAATTGAAACCTGCTCTGAGCGTTGTGTGTCGATCCTCCTTCACCAGGTCTTCTCGAAAATTTGGCGCATGGTGAATATCTGGTGCAAGGTGTATTTACCAGGTCTAACGCCAATTTGGTAAAAAATATGCTCGATGGGCCATTTTAAGCGATATTAGGGATGCTTACTTCACGGTTATTAGCGTAGATTGTGGGATCATCATTTTCGTGGATTGGGCAGATTACACTTAGTTGCCAATCGATGGACATGCTTTCATCCGACCATGTTTTGCAAAGAAGCTGATGCATGCACCTTATCAGTTCTTCGCCGCCGCATTTGAATTGCCTCCAAGCCCCCGCCGCTTTGGGGCTTTTCAAACGAGCGATAGCTATTTCAACTTCTTCATAGTCGGGCAATGAATCAACTCTTCATCTCTTGATGTTGCACTTTCACTGCCATTCAGCAGGCTTGAGAAGTGTTTCCTAAAATTCAATATACTCTGGGCGTCAGTTACTAGATAAACTCTCTGAATTTTCGAGCATTACCTTTGTCGACCAGCTTCTCAAGCTCTTTACACAATCGCATGTCTTCCTCTTTTTTTTGTTTTTGTCTGCATATGCGTCTTGCTTCCCTCTTCAACTGAAGCAGAGTGGGCACATGTTGTGGGCGATTGTGAGGTTGTTATCTCTCCACTACTTTACGGCAACCCTCATCCCACCAGCTGTTTTTATGAACTTTTGGAAAACTAATAAACTCGTTTGCAGTTGTACGTAAGGAGCTTGAATTGCCGTCCCGCTCTTTCAGAGAGCAAGAGTGCAAGTCGAGCAGAATATCCCTCGGCTGTCTGTTGTGATTGCAGCTTTCCGGTTTCGAACTTTTCCTGTGTACGGATGTTAATCCTTGCTGCTAAAAAATAGTCGTCCAAGTCGATATTGTGTCCTCCGTAAGTACGCTTCAAGCGTATCGTCCCTCGATCGCAACATGTTCGATCTGGTTTTGTGTTTTTCGCCGAAAGGGTGACAGCCCTTGGCTGGATAAAATCCGGGTCAACTCCGGTGCGTAGAACCGGCTGTCACCAGGAGTCAGTTAACACCTTCGAAGACTCCCTTCCCGTGAATGGCGTAGTCGGAGTAAAACCGCCACCCATAACAGACAACGAGCTCGAGCTGCCTCGAGAGACCCGTGTGACCCTTGCACAACTTAGATCTGGATATCCGCACGCCACTAACCACCTCTTCACATTCCCCCTTAAACCGACTCATCTAACCCCCCTCTCCCTTTGGTCCAATCCCGTCGAAACAGCACGTTTCCTGGACCTCCCTTTAGATGACCTCGGCGACTTAGATTGACAAAGCCTGCCCTAAGTGGGGTTAGCCAGCCGCTACAACAGCAACAACAACACACCAATGACCTCACTGACCCGAAAACATTTCTGTTTGAGTACACATGCACCCAGACATTCAAACTTATCAGAAATTTCAAGAAGGTTTGATTTGTTCTCAAAATTAACTCATTTTATGTATGAAGGTGTTTGTAAATATTTTTGCTATTATTTTCCAGATGTTTCCATTTTCTTGGAATAAAACAACAAAACTTCAATATTTCTCTAATACGAGTTGTTTATTATAATTTTGTTGCTATTGTTGTTGCTCTTATTGTTACACTTTATTATTAAAACCCAATCAAATGTCACATGCATAACACCAATGCCGTCGTTGACAGCTGTTCAAAACAATGGTAAAACTTAAGAGTGGACGAACAGAAGGACAGACGAACACACAGTTGAAGCAGCAGTCGAGTAATCAAAAGCAGCCAAAAGTGTATGTGGATGTCCATATGTAGTTGAGACAATTCCAAAATATATATTTATATATGTATATATAATACATACAGACACATGTTTGTATGTGTGTGTGTGTGTACACTCCTCCCTAAGCTTACACCTTTATTTGCTTGTCAGTCCACCAAGCAGTCACTCAATTCAGCCGTTTACTTTCGTCAGCGCAGGTGTTACATGGCAGTCAAGCAATATATTTATTTGCTGCTGTGCTTTTCTTTTTGTTGTTGTTGTTGCCGCTGCTATTTTGTTGCACTGCCAAAGCTTAATCGTATTATTGAATTTCTGTTTGCTGCTTTTTTGTTTTTCTTCAACATTTTTTTATTTTTTTTTATTTTATACTGTTGTTTTTGGTTGCTGCTACTTACTGTTATACAGGTAGAGCTGTAGTTGCCACATGTCGATGCATATACTCGTACATACATATGTACATAGCTGTAGTTGGCGTTCAAGTTGGTTGGTTGTTTGTTTAGTGGCTGTAGTGCGTGCTTGATGCTTTGATGATGACTTTCCGTTGTTGTTCCTGTGGTTGTTATTGTTTTTTTGTTGCCACGCTCCCGCTGTCCGGGATTAGAGTGAATTGGATTTGTAGTGGCGCTTCAAGTGTGCCTCAAGTGTTGCTATTATTGCTCGGCTGTGCAAAAGCGTCAAGTGTTTACTACCGCTATTTTGGCATGTTGCTGCTGCTGCTGTTGTTGTTGTTGTTGTTGTGCTTTGTGCAACTTAAATGCCAGCGTATATACACACACGCCTCTTTGTCTATATGCACTCAGGTGCCGGCAAGTGGACGCTTATTTACATATTTGTCTACACACGCAAGCACAGACGCACAGACATATACCTACATAAATATAAATATAAGTATATACGATGTGATTAACAACAGTTCGGTCAGTTGGTGACTTCCAATTTGTTCTTGTTAAATCTAAAACTTCCAAATCCTTTGCAATTACTTTCTTAGTCTTCCTTTCAAATTTTAGAATGATCGGCTAAAATGGAGTCAGGAAAACGCAAGATAGCTGAGGAGAGGTCAGACGAAATTCTATCACCAACGAAAACAGAAATTCTCCATGTGATTCTCTTCGGGTTTGGGCGTAATTTACAGCCACTACAAATATTCCGTGAATGCCATATTGCATATGGAACGATTGCACCGTTCGTATTTCTAAGTGGTTCCGAAGATATTAGACCGGATATTTTTCCGTGGAGTGCGATCCTCGAGAAGGTCGACCAAAATCTTCCACTGTTGACGTCACTGTAGCTCTGGTGAAGTCCAAAATTGACGAGGACCCGCTATTGACATAAGAAATGATTGCTAATGAATTCGACTTGAATGCCATGGCTGTATCGAGAATATTAAGTAATAATTTGGGCTATACGGAGAAATCTGCTCGATGGGCACCACGAATTTTAAATGATACTCAAAAAGAGGCTCGAGTGCATTTTGCTCAATTTTTTCTAAACAAATTCGGTAATGCTCAGTCCAGCACCTTTAGTAAAGTCTTTACTAGTGATGAATCTCGGTTTTGTAAGTTCGATCCTGAAACCAAACAGCAGTCCATGGTATGGAGCCCAACAGGGGCAAACCCACACATAAAATCTAAGCAACAAAAATCAGCTGCAAAGGTAATGATGTCAGCTTACTTCACCCGATCTAAAATCGTAGCTGCTTTTCCAATGTTCCACTGGAAAAGGGTCATACGGTAACCGCAAAATGGTACACCGAAAAGTGCTTATCAAAAGTTTTCAAAAATTTTTTGGGAAATAGGAAGAGAGCGGATTTGCGGCGCTGAAATAACAAGTAATTTTATTGCGATCTCTGGTTCACCACCATTTTCCGCGGATAGAGCACCTTGTGATTTCTTGTTACTTCCAAAAATAAAAAAAATTAAAAGAAAAGGTCTTTAATGCTTAACTCGATAAGCTTAAAAGGCAAGATTTTAAAGACTGTTTTCAGAAGTGGATCTAGAGGCTCAAGAAATGTATTGAAATCAATGACGATTATGTAGAGAAGATAAAAAAGGACAAAGATTACAAATAAATACAAAAATAACTTTTTCTTATCAACTTACCGAACTTTTGTTAATCCCCTCGTACAATGTATCAATATGTATTTAGTTGTTCACTGGACATGTGTAGTTATATTTTTATTGCCACCTTCTTCAGAGATATTTTCAATAACTTCCTATTATACATGAAATACTCTCAATCTCTACTTCTTCTTCTTCATCTTCTTCTTTAATACTCTTTGCATTATTTTTAATATTTATGCTCGTGTTTAAGTATGAAACCCATTAAGTTTATTGTATTTGACTACTCTGTCAATCAGTTGTTATTGTTGCTATTAAACTGTTTAAACACTCATTTCTCATTAAATATTATTCAGAGTTAAGGCTTTAACTGTTGCTTCCTTGACGTATCGTAATTAATTGAAAATATGTTGACATTTGAAAATTGGTCATCAAAGAATTTTATCATGGATTAATAATGAAAATATTGGACAAGTAGACAACTTTAGCTGTTTCAGGTCATCTTGGTGTTTGATATCTGGTGTATCAGCTGGTGGGTAAACTTGTGGAAGCTGCCGCAGCTCAGATGCATGTATGTGACATTTTTTTTAGTCCTATAGGGTTTTTCAATAAGAGGTGTTGATATTCAAAGAAAAGTAGCATTTTTTTAGATAATTTTTATTTGTATGTAAAGATATGCCATTAATAATGGAAAACAATATAACAGTACAGGAGCTTTTTATGAAATTTTCACGAATTCCACCTTTGAGATATTGAATCGACATTGGCCTGTTCGCGTAGACCTTATTTTTCAAGTGGCCTCAAAGGAAGATGTCGATTGTGCTCACCTCGAGAGGTAACCCTGCTCTGAAATTTTTCCCTTAAAAGAACAATAGTTTTGCTGCTTATGTGGCACGTAGCCGCCGTCTTGTTGAAGTTAACGTTGTCCAAACAATACCATCCAATTCTGGATATAAAACATCATTAAAGTTCGCTCGCTAGCGTAATCCATTCACCGTAACTGTTGCTCCAGCCACTTCGAAAAAGAAGATTAGAATGACCCCGCCGGATAATAAACCGCACTAAACAGTTACACATTGAGGATGGTGAAGAGTTTCAACAATAATTCCTGGCCTTTCGACAGCTCCATTTTTATTACAGGCGTAGTTTTTACTTATCAAATATCAAAAAATGTCTGCTTCAAAAGTAACATCTACCGGAATAGCAGGCTAATCAAGATAATACCTCTTATTGGAAAAACCTTTATGTGTCGTTCTTTGTTCGTAGTGAAACTTCTATACATACATTGCTCTTGACTGAGGTAAACTTTCGACTCTTGTACCTAGTAGAGCATGTTCTGCAACTGCAATCCATAAAACCTGACTGTCGGTTCTTTTAGGACCATAACACTCCGAATTGACAGTGACGTTTTCGAAGAAGTAAGGTCCAATCAAACCTCGGAACGAAAGAGCGCACCGGACAGTAAGAGGGTTTTGGGTGCAATCGCCTCTCTTGAATTATTTGAGGACTTTCAAAGTCCCAGATGAGACAGTTTTGATTTCAAATTTACGTATCGCCCAGGTGAGAAATGTGCCTCGTCACAGAAGAAAACTTTGTTCGAAAAATCTCCGTCCACTGCATGTTGTTCAAGCACCCAATCGACTTATGTACGGCTTTATGAAGGTACGGCTGGCTTCAGTTGCTGTATGAGATACTTTTAGATGGATTTAGGTATAAGTAAAAGAGCAGAATACGTCATAATGTGTCATAAGAAGATTCCAGCTCTTGTGGTTTTCGTAAAATAGACTCTTTCGGGTCTTCGTCTACGCTTTCACTTACAGTAGCGCTATTTGAAATGGAACGGTCAAGATGATCTTGCACA
The DNA here is from genome assembly GCA_037013455.1 of Ceratitis rosa. NCBI lineage: Eukaryota > Metazoa > Arthropoda > Insecta > Diptera > Tephritidae > Ceratitis > Ceratitis rosa. The sequence goes on from JAWMAG010000004.1 coordinate 27,653,397, forward strand.
TTAGCTTGAGTGATTATACAATACACGATTAAGTGTAGCACAATTTCCTCCCAAAGCACGAAGAATCCAACTGTTATACAGTTTTACACTTACTACTTCATCTGCCAGCTATTTCCTATATAAAGAACTGCCGTTGTGAAGTGCTACGAGTTGAGAGATTTATACTAGTTGCATACCAGTTACTTAAAGCATTTAATTTGGAAGTCAGCCGGGACGTGCCTGATAGACTGCTATACATACATACCTATAACCAACTGGTATGATTTCACTTTTAAAATTTAACTTGAACTTGATTACCGACATTTAAAACATGCTTGCTTTGACAGTTAAGTTTGGTTTGACAGATGTTAAACTACGGTTCTCCACGAAATGCATAACCCAACATTGCTCTATATATTTATTACTTCATATATATATACGAGGGGATTAAGAAAAGTTCGGTAAGTTGACCAGAAAAAACAAACAAAAATTATTAATTTTTATCTTCTCCACATGAGCCCTAGTGTATGGTATAGGCTCTCTTCTGAAAACAATCTTTAAAATCTTGCTTATTAAGCTTATCAAGTTCAGCATTAACCTCATTCATTATCTCCTCGTTGCTATTAAAGACCTTTCCTTTTTAATTTTTTCAATTTTTGGAAATAACCAGAATCCACAAGGTGCTACATCCGGGATATATGGTGCTGGACGTATTTCTTCGATCCCAGAGATTGCAATAAAATTACTCGTTATTTCAGCAGTGTGGGATGGCGCATTGTCATGATGTAAAAAGTAGCGCCGAAAATCCTCCTTCTTCCTGTTTTCCAACAAATTTTTGAAAACTTTTGGTAAGCACTCTTCGATGAACCATTTTGCAGCTACCGTCTGACCCTTTTCCAGTGGAATAGCAGCTACGATTTTAGATTGGGTGAAATAAACTGACATCATTACTTTTGCTGCTGATTTTTGTTGCTTAGATTTTACGGGTGGGCTTGCTCCTGTTGGGCTCCATACCATGGACTGCTGTTTGGTTTCTGGATCGTACTTATAGAACCAAGATTCGTCATCAGTAACGACTTTACTTAAGTTTCTAAACTAACCATTTTGGAGTTTGTTTAGGAAAAAATGAGGAAAATGCACTCGAGCCTCTTTTTCGGGCCGCATTTAAAATTCGTAGTACCCTTTCGAGTAGATTTCTTCGTATATCCCAGAAGATTACTTAATATTCGCGATACAGCTGTGGTATTCAAGGCCAATTCATTAGCAATCATTTCTTGTGTCAATGGTGGGTCTTTGTCAATTTGGACCTCACCATACCTATAGGGACGTCATCAGTGGAAGATTTTGGTCTACCTTATCGGGGCTCGTACTCCAAGGAAAAAAAATTCGGTCTGGAATCTTCGGAACCACTTAGAAATAGTACTTAAAGACGCTGCAATTGTCCAATATGCAACTTGGTATTCACTGAATATTTGTGTTGGCTGTAAATTACACCGAAACCCGAAGAAAATAAAATGGAGAATTTATGTTTGCGTTGGTGGAGGACTTTCGTTTGACCTATCCTCAGCTATCTTGAATTTTTTCGTCTCCATTTTAGCTGATCGTGCTAAAATTCGAAAGGAAGACTAATAAAGTAATTGCAAAGGATTTGGTATTTTTAGATTTAAGAAAATTAAATTGAAAGTCACTAAATCACCGAACCCACACACCATAGGTTTCATTGATGAGTATCCATTACTGAAATAATTATTCTCAGTAAAAGTATTTAACGAAATAAATCCTATATTTAATCCCCTCCATCGGACGGGGTGTTGAAAAAATAGTTGTAGAAGAGCAGCTTACAAACGATACAAGCTTAATGCCACTTAACTTGTCCATCAACGCGGACAGAAAGTAAATGAAATATCTATGCAACATTAACGCATTTACACACTCTGGACGTGCAACATTTCAATTGACGCTTTTGGAAAAATGATGAAAAGAAATAAAGAGAAATGGAATGAATAGTGTAAATCGCAATATTTTTGTTGTTGCTAATGTACACAGAAATTTGAAGAAGAAAATGAGTTTCGGCATTTCAAATATCGAACATCAAGCACATTGCATAGCTTCATCGACAGGTATTTATGAGTGTGACTACGAGTATATACCTATGTATATTTACGAGTATGTATGTATGTACGTATGTATGTCAGTATTTTTGGCAATTGATTTGAGGATTTTACGGTTAAGAAAAAGTATAGTTAAGCAAGTGAATTATGGGATTTTTGAAAGAATAAGTTGCATGCAACAGCACGCAATTTGCCAAAACAATACAGCTTGTTGTGTGTGTATGTGTATGTGTATATGTATGTGGTATGCTTGTATGTGTGCTCTATTGAGCTGCAAATCCAATTCTGTACGCTCCGTAATGTAATTTAAGCCGTTCTGTGTAAATACGATTTGAGCATCGACGAATCTTTGAGTGATTTCTTATATACTCGTATTCTCGAATTAATACTTTTTTGAGCCACCTGTTATGTGGTAAGTGGGCTTATTAAATTTGTTTAAGTAACGGTTTATTGTAATGGTCAAGGGTCAAGCTAAAAGCAAAGCATGATGAAGTGAAATACAGCTACTAAGACTGCTTGTGGTGGCTATGAGCTGCATTCTCCAGGGGATGTATCTACACCTGGAGGGTTTAGAACGAACCGATCACCATAGTTAAGGGTTTCTGAGTAAATTTTACCTTATATAGAGGCGTTCGAATGTCTGTTTTCTTACGGAACCTTTTAGATATCTGTCCATCTCCGTGTTTAACTACGGACTGTGGCGGCGTGGGCTTTAACGCAGTGAACCGTTTCATTTCCACTTCTGATTCATCCGAGCATCGAAAGATTTTATTTCAGTATGTGGCCAAAGCACTAGATATCAAAATTAACTTTAATAATCCAGTCTTGAATATCTGTACGAGAAAAAATGTAGTTAATGGTTGTGGTGCTACAAAACTATCTGAAAGGTCTTGGGGAACTGCGTCTTGGGGAACCAAAGAGGCTTTCCATCGATCTACTATTCCGAAACCCCTTCGACGTACAATGCTTAAAGCCGCTAACACAAAAACTGCCAGGAAAAAGAAAAAGAAAGGAAATAAGCTGACTCCAGATCCTGTGTAGCTAAAGAGTCAAGCTTCAATTCTGCATTATCCACTACCTAGTCTAGAACAGCAGTAGAAAATGACCAAGATCAACTAGTCTAATGTTCTGAAACTTTAAAGCCCTCCATAAGGAATCAACCCTGTGAGCTACCGGTGAGCACCACTAAAGAAGGATATACGGTTCGAAGGTTTTCTAAGTCAAGTCTTATTGCTAAATCTGTTATGAAATGACACAAGGTCAAATGTTCCGCAGTCTTTAAGCAAACTGCTCGTTAAATATAATTTTAAAAATAATTCTTAGTGAAAAGAGCAGAAAAAAGTTTACGATAAAAGCTATATTTATCTATGGACTCGAATGAGAGTTCCCACTTCTAATGACAACAACTGCAAAAACTTTAATGCCATAATTTGAATGCGTTCTCTTGGAATATGCAGTCTCTTAGTAAGAAGGCTGTTTGAGCAAAGACTGAATGAACTGAAGAAGGATAGAAAAATATAGACACTAGCATATTTCTCTGTATGGATGATTTTCTATATAAACCATAGGTTAGGTTACATTGATTGGCTGCTTCATCATACACAAAACCGTGGGTTCTTTCTAGAAATAATATAATTCAAAGTCATATGGTCATCATATAGGCTAAGGGATTTTGCAAAGTTAGAGAGCTAAATGGTATATCGGTTCAAAGCTTCGATTAGTTCTCTAAACTTAAGAGAATCTAAATACTAGAGATTTATTCTAGATTAGATCGAATAGAGGCAGATGAGGTTTTCTCTCTTATCACTTATGACCATCTCTCTCCATGTACATCACTGTTAGTAAGATGACACCAGTTGGTGGTTGCTTGTCATAAGGGCTTTCCTCTCTCTAACAGTCACTTCGAAATGGTGGAAGCAGAAAGCGAGTGTGCTGATACTAAATATACATTTCTCTTCAAGTTATGTAGGCAAAAATAAGTCATACCTGTAAGTAGAGATGACTAAAATTCAATAGTTCGCGCAATCGTCTGCTCTTCTTGCGGCGTTATCCGCATTTTCATATGGTCAAGGGCTTTCACGTCCGCATAATTCCCAAATTAATGTATTTGGGGTACATTTTTACAGTTGCAACAACAACAACATAGCTGCTTTTACACATGATCCTGACCGTATTGTATACGGCTTAGGCATTCCATTCGTCTCCTGGTAAGCCTGCCATTTTTAATTCAAAAAGTCTTTAGAACCTTAAGTTTTCCATTTATGACTCCTTCGGTGTTCTGACAAAGTTATCAACTATTTCGTTCCTCGCAATACTGATGTGTTTAGCAATCGCGTCCAAATGCTAATGTTTTATTGAAGCCCCTCTATCCATTGCTAATTATTACTACATAATGCTAGCATATGCCCATAACCCGCTGAGAAAGCGTGCTGATACTGGCGATGATGTGAATATCGTTCCATACCAGTACAGTGTCAGAGTGTAGAAGTTGCCCAATCGGATGGAGAGGGAACGACTCTATCGGGTACCCAAATGTGTTCAATTATAGTGCCGATTTCCAAATACAATATATATTTGTACATCCAGGTTGTTGTTGTTGTTGTAACCGCAAAAATATTCCTCAAAGTAATTTTTGGAGAATGTTGCGGGAGTGACAGTCGGATAAAAACTCCGAGTCGTTCCGGTATAAAGACCCGACTGTCGCAGGAACTATTGGATTTTAGTCGCCTCTTACGACAGGCATACCTTACCGCTGGTAAATTCTTGAACCCCTAACCCGCAGGGGGTTGTACATCCAGGTCTCTGTAACCAGTTCTCGAAATGTGCATACGCTTCAAGATTCTAGCGACGGCTTGAAAAAATAATTACAAAATTTATATACTCTCCTTTGTACAAGAAAAAAACGCATCTGGGGATCTGGAACGGATCTTTCGCTTGGGAGTATACATCCCACCAAGAGTGGAAATTAGCTTTCAAATTGATATTTACACCAAAACGATGAGTTGATTAAACCATATTTTAAGAACTCCTAGGCGGGTGACACAGTTTGCAAAATACATTGCTCGGCTTATCTTCAGCAATTATAACCGTATCAACAATATCGCTTCCCCTTCCTCTGCTTCCACCGGTGGGTAGTGAATCGAAAACTTTCAAAGCTGGAGCACTTTGATTCGTTCAAATGGCATAACCATTTTCAGTGTAACCACTGTTTCTTCATTTACTGAACTATGTCCATATCATCAAATAGATCATCGTCCCATCATCTGCGGTATTCGCCGTTGTCAATGCACAAAAAGCCATAAATCGTACGCAAAACTTCTCTCTCGAAGACTCCCAGGGCCGATGTTGACATCGTCCATATACGGTAGTAGGATGGGTATGATATCTGAAACCTCATTTGGTATCGAAAGGCTCGGAGAGGTCCTTCCTAATTCTGGCTGCTCTTCTGGTGTTGTTCAGCGTCAGTTTACTCAACCATATAAATTTTCGTGATATCAAAGATTGGCTTAAATACGATGGTGTATATACGTGTAAATTCTCTCCTCTCTCTGGTATTTATAAGACTTGTCACATGGAGAACATCCGGTCAATGGTGGAAAACCTTTCTGACAAGCTTAATGGCGGGCTATAGTCTTTCACACTATACGCTCGATAGGGCCTCAATGCGATATTGAGGAGGCTAATCGTTAAGCTAGCGTTAAGGTGACCAGAAAAAGTGTTTCCTCGAGATTGGTTTCAGAAATATTTTGAAATGGTGATTTTTTCAATACAAATAACGCTTAATACATGCGTTTTCATGCAATTCTATAAACAAAATTTCGGGATTCTATAACCTAATTGTGTACAGTTATCAAAAACATATACCGTTCCGCTCGAATTTACTTTCTCCTTACTGTATTTACTTTACTCCTTCGATTTCTTCTATCGAAAAATAATAAAATCTTTTCATATGATTTTTGACATTTTCTACCCACACACACAAACACCATTCATACTATCCTTTAAAATTCTTTCTTTTCATTTTCCATTAGTCTTCCCTCAATGTTCATGTCATAATCTGCTTTCATTTATTTCAACGCAAATGTCTTCATTCGCTTGCCTTACAACTCATAATTCTTAACAAATCTTTACTGTTGCAACATGCTTCCGGACATGTTGCATGGCCAGTGGTGTGTATTTCACGTACATACGTGTATGTATGAGAGTTTGTATGTATGTATGTACCGAGTTGCATGCCACCAGCACACACACACACACACACAGGGCAGCAAGGCATAATGACAGCTCACTGATTTGTGCTGCTCGCCTTTAGAATGCAGCTGTCATATTTATGGATACCTGACTGGCATTTTGAGTGTTTCTTTTTTTTAGAATTCCTAACCCAAGTACAACACACATGCATACAGGGGCAATTGAGGAAAAGTCAAATGTCTATTATTATCAGCACTTTAACACTTTAGAAAATTTCTTTGTTGCATTTTTATCCACTTATTTGTCTACAGGTATTCATACAT
>JAWMAG010000004.1:27665000-27697500 GCA_037013455.1 Ceratitis rosa
TATGTATATAGTTCCTGCCGTAACTGTGTGTGTACATGGCTTAAACCATATTTCATGCTCATAATGCAGTATGAATTCCTGGCGGACCAGCATCTCTATAAATTTTAATTGCTTCAGTTTCTTTCTCATCTTACGCTGTGACTTAGTATTTTTTGTAGAGTAGAGAAATGCATACAAAATAACATAAAGACATACATATTTGTTTCTTTGTGGGACCACACGAATTTTGTATCCACCACTTAAGATAGTTACATTTGTTGATTTAAAAAATATTCAAGTTCTCAATGACTTTGCAAGTTTTTCATTATTAATTATTATTACGTCACGATTCATATTCAAAATTTCTGAATTATTTTCATTATACAGAGTTATGCAACTTTTTGTATTACTTCATTTGATCTTGAATTTTGTTCTTCGCCACCACTGTGGTGTGTTTACGATATTGTAGTTTTCATTGTTGATGCAGGGTTACCAGCGATTCTTGGCAGTTTTTTGATATTCACTCGAAACTCTTGAGTACTTGCGTTTATTTAGTTTTTTATTTGCTGAATTGTTCGAACTGAGTACGAAAATATATCCACTTCAATTTTATATAGGTATATATGTTTTCAAAAACACTTAATATTGAAATCACTCAAAAAAAGTATTAAAAATGCACAAACCCTCTCATGTATATTAAATTAATACAAATATATTGACACTTTCACTGACAAGTGCTCAGCTATACGTGAGTACATACATACATATGCATGTATATTTATCAATACATCTGCCGTCAATTTTAATATTTTATTTTCATTTTTATTATTATTTTTTTATTATTATTTTTGAACGTTTTGCTTTTATGTGGTATATGTCTAAGCTTACATATGTATGTGTGCATAGCATACGCTCTGTCGTTTAAGTAAACGCACTTTGTCCTCAATAAGTGTCACCATCTTAATCAATTCTCGCTTTCAAAGACAATATCACAAACGAACAGACACACACATATAAAAACAGCAACCGTGCCGCCGACCTACATACATACATATGTAGATACTTTCAGACTTAATATCCTACCTTCAACGCGTAACTTTCTTACATTATTGATTCTTAAAAGTTTGTTTGTGTATGAATGTGCTTGTAACTTTTCACGAATTCCCTTCCACTTTGCCATTTCGAGTGTCTTCATACTAGTCTTCATGTCTGCAAAGTTTTCACGCATCAATACATTTATTATTCCGATTTTTCGCCTCATCTTCACTTTTTTTTCATTTTATTTTTCATTTTCTTTTTTCCTTTTTTTGTTTTTTCTTTTTGTCTGTTCGAACTTTTATCAATTTGTTCGGCATTTGTATATTTTCTTTGAATGTGTATCAATAATATGAAATTGTATTTTCTATTTTCAATTTATTTATATGTTTTTTTTTCTAGACTTTTTCTAGTCTTCTTTTTGAGTATTTTATCTTTTGTTTTATTTTCCATCTTGCATTATTTAATTTGTGAATTGTTATGTGTGTTTGAAAAGTGCCAAAAAAGGTGAGAACTCACATATGCGTGTACATACATACATATGTATATGGTTTAGGTTATACATTCATATGTACATATCTTGGAGTTGGTATGGTTATATCTACACTTACTCACATACATATGTATGTGATTGAACATATTACAAATCGATGTCATTCCTTTAACTCTTATACCTAAAAGCTTCTGTATTTGTGTGTATGTGTGCTCTTTTGCTTATGTGTGTTTGTGTATTATGAATAATTTAACACACCATACGTATAAAAGCATACTTTGCACTTTACTTTGACTTGCTAGAAGCTAGTTGGGTTGTTGTTGTTGCCTGTTTAGTTTTTTTTTTTTTTTTTTTTTTGATATTGTCCATGCAAGAAAAGAAATTTAAATGGAAGGAAAAAGGAAGGAGTTAAGCGAATGGTTGTGTGGAATATTCAGTCACAGTAGTAACTGATCAGGACTTCAACTTCTGGTTCTAGTTCTCGAAGGACTAAACCCAATGAAACCCGTTTCTTCCTTCTATTACTTGACATTCTTGCACGCTTCTATATCAAGGAGAGGTCTGTTATGAGAACGTGTGATATTCACTATTTTTAGAGAACGTGGAAAGTAGTATGAAATATGCACAATATTTAGTTTTTATTCGGGAAGAGGCTACTTTGCTGAGCTGTACCTAGAAGCCGAAGTGAGAACAAAAACACAAATCTTATCAGACAACTTTTCCACCAATCTCCCTTTCCAGTTTTGAGCCGTCAGTTTACAGAACATCCACTTGTAATGTTGTATTTAATATACTGAATATATGTCTTTTTTGTGTGAAATGAAAAAAAATCCCAAAAAACAGAGATACCTATGCCTTTAAGCTATAGGAAACAACATGCACCTTTTTTTTTGGTTTCAAAATGCTTTTTTCTTCACAAAGGACGTGAAATACAAGCATTTTATAGCTTTTTAATATATTGTCAGGAACTCTCCCGATGTTGTCAAGCCTAAGAAGCTCGATATGGTAGCTTAAAGGATCTTGTGCTATTTCATTCTGTATCCAAGGCAATCACATACTCGTGTTAGACTCTGGAATAGTCGATAATGCTCGTTAATTAGTTGATATTGGTGTATGCATTAATTTATGCGGTTTTTTTTTCGAAAATTACGGCTTTATTGTGAAAAAATTGCTATACATTTAATGGTCAAAGTATTGCCCATCTGAAGCTACGATGCTTGCTCATCTTTCTGGCAGTTTGTGGATCCCATCCCAAAAGATCTTCTCCGGCTTGGAGGTCAAGAAAGAATCGAGCCAATTTCTGATACCACGTTCTGAAGTGAAGCGTACTCCGGTGAGGGCATTCTGCATTGATCTGAACAAGTGGTAATCGGAAGATGCTATGTCTGGGCTATAAGGCGGGTGAGGTAGAACTTCCCACCCACAGTTTTCCAAATAGTTTTTAACTGGCCTTGCAACATGTGGTCAAGCGTTGCCTTGATGAAAAATTATTGATTCGTGTCTGATCGCATACTCTGGTTATTTTTCCGCGATTGCCTTTTTCAAACGAATCAATTGTTTTCAGTAGATGTCCCCATTAATCGTCTGACCCGATTTCAATAGCTCAAAATAGAGCACACCCTTGTGGTCCCACCAAATACATAGCATAACCTTGGCACCATGGATATTCGGCTTTGCCGTGGATGTCGGTGGTTGGCCGGGCTTCACATACGATCTCTTGGGTTTTTTTTGGGCTTATCATAATGAATACATTTTTCATCGCCAGTGACAATCCGATGCATAAATGAGTTCTGCCGTTGAAGCAACATTTCTGACATGCAGAATCGACGTTCGACGTCTCTTGGCTTTAATTCATAAGGTACCCAATTTCCAAGCTTCTGGTTGAATCCTAATGATTTTATTTATTTTTATTTATTTATTTATTTAAATAGAAACAATTATTAATAATTATTCCACTTACAAACTAAAGCACTGGCTGCCAGGGCCTTCGGCTTATTTCTAAACTAATGTTTAAGTTTTATACAATGTAAGGTTATTAAAGTATCAAAATTATAAATTATTGCTAGCTTATGTGCTAATAATTAAAATATAGGGAAAATATAATATAATAATAATAATATTTATATCTGATAATGTTTTTTTTTTTTTTTTTTTTTTTTTATATGGTTATTTTACAAAGCGATACAAATTTTGCAATTAGTTTAATGTTACGGTCACTATGGATTTTAAGATGATCAGAAGGCTTGGAGTTGTTGAATATTCCACTTCTTATTTCTTGTGAGTTTGGGCAGTTGTCGAGGATATGGATAACATTGAATTCAGTACAACCACAATGCGGGCAGCTTGGTTTAGGTAGGCCTTTCAAAAGATGTTCATGAGTAGCTAGTGTATGCCCAATGCGAAGACGCATAAATGTTCTTATATTCTTGGAAAAAGGGTATGAAGGGTAGACTGGCCTTGTCCCTGACGTATTAAAATATTTGTAATGATGGTTGTAGCTACCCCTAATGATTTTAATCTTCTGAAATCGGTTGTTTGATCAACTCCTAATACTTTTGCAAATTCTTCTTGCGTCTGGCATGCATCTGCGTCGAGCAATGTCTCCAATTCTACGTCTTGAATTTTTTTTGGCTGTCCGGGTCGTTTTCCGTCGTCTAAGTCGAAATTACCACTTTTAAACCGTGCAAACCACTTTTGGCACGTTCGTTCGGCTAAAGCATGGTCACCATAAACGTCCAGTAAAATACGATGGCTTTGGCTTTTTTCTTCATGTTAAAGTAATGAAAAATGACATCTACTGAAAACGAAATGAATATAGCCACAGATGAACACGACGCGAGATAATACTAGTAGAGCCCTTTCTTAGAAAACCGCACGAATTAAAGCATACGCCCATACGCCCTGGGTTCGAATTGCAATATAAATTCTGTGAGCTTATGTATTACATAATTTAAGATTATAACAGCCGTCAGCGGACAATGAATCATACAGTTATTCCGAACTGTCATGTGGTCAGTAGCGAGGTTAGAAAGAAGTTTGAGATTCTACTGAGAGAGCCAAAGATACCTTCCTAGCACCCTTACCACGAAAAGAAGTTTAATATATGGTAAAATTTTACGCCACGTATCCAAAAACTCTTTTTCTTCTTCTTCTTAATGAGCGTAAACGCCACTTACCGAGTAACCGGATTAATATTTGCACGCTAATCATTTTTGTCTTCAGTGTACATTTCCAATTGGAAACACCAAGTGAAGACAGTTCCTTCTTTAGCTGATCTTTCCAACACATTGAAGCGATGTTGTACGCTCGGTTTCCAAGGAAAAGTGAACAGTGTATCGAACGAACTGATCGGTCCTTCAAAGACATGAAAGAAATTGATATTTGCAGAACTCAAGCAATTATAAGAACTAACAGTGTCCAATGTCTGCTAGTGACGTTATCACAAATGACCTCAGATAAGTTACCTCTATGTCACGTAACTTCTTACTCAGACCCTTATAATCCAACGCAACGCGGATCTTTCTTGTTCTCAGTTGTTACTGTAAGTTCTTATAATTGCTTGAATATATATATATATATAGCGCTTTGTGACCGCTAAAGCGATTTTCGGCCGAGCATCTCCTCCAATTTGTGGTTTTGCGTCTTGATGTTTTCCCAATAAAAAACCTACAGTTTATACTAAGCCGCCTCCGAAGGCTGATGGTTTTTTATGAGCCTTCCGAATGGCACTACGCAATGCTAACCACCCGGCTAGTGTGGCCACGGTAGTAATACATACTATTGATAACAAAAGAATATACAAAGACCAACCTCCATAAGTAGTCTATCATGCTTATTCTAGGAAACTTAGGTAAGAGTGTGCGGCTGGCTCGAATAAATTCCATCCGAGATGCCCAATTTTCGACCACTTTTTGAAGAATACTGGGGCTGTACGTCAGCAATAACCCCAGATATTCTCTACCAAGGCGTCAGTCGTCTGGGGCTTATATGCATAGACAGGTAAAATCACATAATCTGACAAAAAATAGTTCAACGGTGTTAAATCGCACAATCTTAGCCTCGCCACAGGCCCACGAGGTTTGACAATTCGATCACGAAAATTTTTCGTCAATAAATTAATTGTTTCGTTGGGTATATGGCAATAAGCGCCGTGTTGTTGGAATCCCAAGATCGTTCACATCAATATTATCCAGGCTCCAAATAGTATTTTATGAAGATATATGGACCAAGGATTCCCTCTGCCCATAGAGCACTTCAAGCAGTGACTTTTTGAGAATGAAACGGCGCCTCAATACTAGCTTGTGCGTTATCCTCACATCAAATACGAAAATTTTGTTTATTAATGTACCCATTTAATCAAAAGTGAGCTTCATCGTTGAGTAAAATTTTTCTTTTGCAAATCGGTTTCGGTCGCCATCTCATTATGGGCTCCTTCACCGAACCTGAAACACGTTTGATGGTATTTTGACTGCAATTCTGTCACGAGCTGGATTTTGTAAGCCCACAAATTAAGATGCTTTCGAAAAATCTTTCATAAAGTGGGTGATCACCGCTCCAATTATTGCACGCGATGGTGGATGGACTCATTGTTGTCTTCTTCAATACTCTGCTCCATAGCAACAATAGTGTCCTCGGAGCGCACTGTGCTACATCTCAGAGGATGCGCATTATCCACTAGAGTAGGCATGATGCGAAATCCATCCACGGTTGCTCGAATTAACGTCTCCGCTGGATAGTTATTGTATGTCGACCGATTATTATATGCAGCGTGCAAGATATCCCGCAAGCCGAGCCTATATTTTGGTAACAAATTTTCATGATTTAGGAACGCTGTTCCAAGGCAAGTCTGTTCATTATAAAACGCCAAGCCAAACTGAGTGTATGGCCTCGCTGAAAACCACAAGTTTCAAAAAAAAAATTAAAGAAGTGTTTTTGGGAGAAAATGGTTTTCGGAAGATATACATATAATCCTTTGAGCGCTAGCATAGGGAATTAAAAGACAGAGGTTATACAAACTACGCTGTGATGGAAGTACTATAGCTCTGAAAGTATGCCATGCAGAGGTCTCAAGTTGAATCAGAAGGAGAGGAGAATCTCCCGAACGTTGAAAAAATCAAGTGGAGAAAACCTAGCTTGATTTTACACCAAAATGGGTGGTTTTCTTTGCAAATATCGTAAAATTAATAAGGAAGTGGGAAAACCCTTAAACGGAGTAGAGTCGATACCAATTTTAGAATACCGAGCATATCAAGAAAATTAGCTTAAATAGGAAAATATTCCCAAACTGAGCCTCTCGAGACAAAATAAAAACCAAATCTTCATGAAAGTGCAACAACCTACAACAAGTTTAACTCTGAAATTTCTCGCTGGAAATATTTCAACAGAATTTATGTTTTTCAGGCGCATGAATGTTGTAAATTCTGGCTCATTTGCGGTAGGTAACATTACACCAACACAGGCGCACACAGAAAATACTTCATAAACTGTCACAAAATGTATGAAATATTTTTGTGCATATTTCAAGTTTTCACTTACATTTCATTATACACACACACACACACACACACACACATACATGCCAGCATATTAATTTGCCCACACACAAGCGATATGCCTGCTTGGGTAAATGTCCTTGTACGCCAACTTGCCAAATGCAAGCCGTCAGGCTAACTTGAATACGAGTACATGCGTTTTTCGCACCTTTCCAGTGCTACCCCAGTTGCATGCCCAGGCAGAAAGGGTTTCACAGGTAGCCAGGCACTTGCTTTTGATAGTCGAAATAAGCTCATAAACTTTTCAACCTACCACTTCGTGCGTAACCTAACTCCATAATTACATTAACGCTTATCAACAGGCGGCATTGAAAATGTACACATAAAGTAAGAGTGAAGAGATAAAAAGAGAGAAAGCACGAGAGAGGGCGAGAGAGCGAGTGCAAGTAACGTAATAGATAAAAAGTGAGAGAGTCAACAAATACGTGTATGTATATATATTTATCTCTCCAAAAATGTGTGAGAAAGTAACAGTGTTTGGAGTTTTAAGAACCTTTTACGATAATAAGGATAACTTCGCGAGAGTATTAAGCGCCTCACTGTTTCACATGCACAATATTCCATATACCAGAAGCAACAATTATCAGTTGAGAGCAAACAAAATGAGAGCGAATTTTGTGTAACTTTTTTTTTGTTTCTCCTTTGATTTGTTGCTGCTTAATGGCGCCTAACCTGTAATAAAGGTGCACTAGCAACACCGTTAACGAAGTTGCCGAAGGATATGCTACGAAGTTACAACTACTGAGTATAATTTCCGTTACTTATTTTGGAATGTTCGTATTGCTCTTTTTTTTGTTGTATTTCTCTGTTGGAGCAACAAAGTTGCGCAATACTCCTTTTACCTGGTGGGTGGCTGGTGGCTTGTCACTCCACAAACACACACACATACACAAATATGGATATATGTACATTCCTTTGGCAAAGTGGCAGGCACCTCCCGTTTGGAGCTGAGAAAAAAGTAGCAAAATGTAATCAATAATTTTAAATATTTAATGTACAGGTGAAACGAAATGAAAATTGAAATGTTTCTCCTGTTCACAGTTGCCTTCATAAAGGGAGTCAGAAGTGAAGTGTGGAGTAGATACAAATACACCTACATACACATTCTATATACCATACATACTTATGTATATTCATACCTAGATGTAATATAATTTTTTCATCCAGTATTGACAGTGAAGTATGTAGTAGATTACGGAAAATGAGATTTATATGGCGAACATATTTTCATGTCGAATAAAAGAGTTATAAAAGTAAAGTGATTTTCATTTTTAAGTATTTACGTAGGTATGTATATAGGTTGTGATTTCTAGGGGCATATAAAAATTAAATTAAGGAGAGTGCAGGAAGAAAATCGAAATTATTTAAAATACTACAAGGTACAAAAGGTACACGTATATGAGACATAGTGCTTTTTCTTAAGCGAATTAGAACTATTTATTTACATACAAAACAAGTTTATTTTTGGGTTACTTTAATGTACGAGAAGATTAACAAAAGTGCGGTAAGTTGACCAGAAAAAAAATTCTTTTTGTATTTATTCGTAATCGTTGTCCTTTTCTATATTTTCTACAAAATCACCATTAATTTCAATGCATTTCTTAAGCCTACAAATCCACTTCGGAAAACAGTCTTCAATATCTTGCTTTTTAAGCTTATCAAGTTCAGCACTAACCCCATTAAATATCTCCTCGTTGCTATTAAAGACCTTTCCTTTAAAACTTTTTTAGTTTTTGGAAATAACCAGAAATCATAAGATGCTATATCCGGGGAATATGGTACTGGACGTATTCAGTTGTGTGGGTTGGCGCATTGTCATGATGTAAAAGGTAGCGCCTCAAATCTTCTTTCTTCCTGTTTTCCAAAAAATTTTTGAAAACTTTTGGTGAGCGCTCTTCGGTGTATTATTTTGCTGTTACCGTCTGAGCCCTTTCCCAGTGGAATAGCAGCTACGATTTTAGATCGGTTGAAGTAAACTGACATCATTACTTTTGCTGCTGATTTTTGTTGCTTTCGTTTTACGGGTGGGTTTGCTCCTGTTGGGCTCCATACCATGGCCTGCAGTTTGGTTTCTGGATCGTACTTACAGAACCAAGATTCGTATCCAGTAACGACTTTACTGAAGTGGCTGGACTGACCATTTTCGAATTTCTTTAGGAAAAATTAAACAAAATGCACTCGATCCTCTACCTTATCGGGGCTCGTCCTGTATGGAATAATGACCGGTCTGGAATCTACGGAACCATTTCGAACTAGTCTTTAAAGATGGTGCAATCGTTTCCAAAGCAAGCTGGCAATCACTGAATAATTGTATTGACTGTAAATCACGTCGAATCCAGAAGAGAATCACTTGGCGAATTTCTGTTTGCGTTGGTGGTGGAGTTTTGTCTGAGCTATCCTCAGCTATTTTTGCTCTTCTAGCCGATGGTTCTAAAACTTGAAAGGAAGACTAATAAAGTAATTGCCAAGGGTTTGGTATTTTTAGATTTAACAAAAACAAGTTGAAAGTCACCAACTGATCAAACTTTTTTTGATCCCCAAGAAGCTTGATGAATTTTCTTATATTGGAACCTTGTATTATAGCTAACTATACTTTGGATCTCGGCAAAGTCGATCATTGTGAACCCATCGGGGGAGGCCAAATTTTATGGCAGATGTACAGATTATATCTTCCTGACGTTAAAGTTACCAAGCACAATTCGTCGAGGGGGCAGCGCTCATAAGTATGCTCCAGGCTCTCATAAAAGGCACCTCCGGCCGCATCTTACTCCTCTTCCGTCGGAGCGTGGGCGAAAATCAGTGATAAGTTGAAGAACTTTCTTTAATATGAATTATGGCTAGATATGTATCCACCAGGTCTCTCCTCACCACAAATTCGGCATCAAATTATGCATTCCTTTATATGGCGACTACAGTATATGTCACCAGGACCTTCTCATTTGCATATTTTCCCCTTTAATCGCAATTCTCGGACGGTGGTGATGTCAGACTTTTGTCTTATGAGGACATCAACCAGCTGGAAGGTGGCATCTTCCCAACTATGGTTCGAAACATTCCAGGTGCATGCCTTTGAATTAGAGACCTTAGTACGTTTGCAGTGCACGTCATCAAAATTGAGATCTCTCATCCGAAGCATTGCAACCATTTTCATTGGATCTGATTTCAACATGGCGGGCTGTCTAACCTCACAAGAAGTTTACCATGCAAATCTAACAAGGCCGATCTTGTTTAAATAAAAAAGTTGAAAGGTTGATAGCCCGAAAAGCTTTAGAATTATGAAACGAATTCTGCCGAATTTGAGTGAAGATCACTTTCGTCTTAGTATGTTCCACAGGGCCCCAACGGTTCTGTTAATGTTATTAAAGAGTGGCAGGTTGTCTAAGGCTGGTCCGAAGTTTGGTGGGAAGTCATCTACATCCGCAGATTTGCAAATTATGATAATTTCCATGTCAGATTTAGAAAATGTTGAAATCTCCATGTAGTAGCGTGACAGCCTTCAGAACGCCCTGGGAATTCATTAGAATGTCCATCATTTCGCCGTTTGCTTTTGGATGTAGTTCGAGATAGCAGATCACCCAGAAATCTGTTATCTTCTGATTTGGTTACAATTTTAAAATTAAAGGTTTTCCAAGATTTCCTTTGTGTTTTCAGGGTAGTTCTCTTGAAAGTTTTTAGGCGAACTTTATATATAGAATTCCAAGGATTGGTTCTTTGACAACGTTAAAAAGTTTTCTGCTACTTTTCCTATGCTTTGTTTCACAATTTAGATTTTTTTATATATTTTTAAAATATATACAACTTAACTTGCTCCAAAAGCATGGTAATAAAGTCTACTGTTTCATGAATTTTTAAATTTTTGACGATAAAATCAGCCTGCACAGAGCAAAAGACTTTCTCTGATTTGTTTAAAGCGAAATTTGCATCAAAAAACGAAAACATCATTATACAGGGCCTTATTAAACTAAATTTATGTTAAATTAACATTGTACATTTTAACAGGCAATATTCACGTAGCAGAAATGTTAAATAAAATTTCGGAAAACAGCACTGTTCATAAATAACAGAGAATGTCCGTAATGGAATGCTAACTTATGCTATTAACATTTTCAAGTGCATGTTCATATGTTAGTTTCATGTTTACATATATTTTGCGTATTTTTTATATTTAAATATATTTTTTATATTAAAATATTAATAATTTCCCATATGAATGGCATTTCTGTTAATACAGCGCTGTTAATGTAATTAACATTAGCAAAATCTGGTTAACACGAGTAGCTAACACGAGTAGCTAACATTACATTCTCTGTTGCTTGCCTATCGGTTATGAGTAACATATGTCTGCAATTAACAGCACTATGCAGATAAATGCTATACGGTTAGTAATTCTCTTATACTTGTATTTATCTGAAATGCGAGGAAACTGCCGGTTTCGTTAAGTTTATCTGTGAATGCTTCAGAGTTTGTGCGCTCATTTCCAACTTATTATTCTCTATTTACATTGTGCTCATAACAAGCGCTCACTAATACCATACAACCAAGTGAATTTGTTTGTTTACACCGGCCCTACGCAACCACCCACAACAGAGCGTTAGTGCTCAAGTGCCACCGAGAGAGAGAGATAAAGAGAGAGAGAGAGAGAGAAATCAAAATTGTTTGTACTGAAATTTTACTTTTTAACGTTGAATGCTACTATAAAATTTACAATTTCTCTTGTTTTACAACACGAATAGTTAGCGCTCAATGCAACGTCCGAATGTGTTGCTTCCCGGAGAGTATTTTTCACCTCTGCGGGTGAGCAAAGGCCGAGTTCTTTTTTACGAGATTAAAGGTTGTTACAGTTAAAATAAATGAAATAACAACAAAAACTTTATTAGTTAATCGAAAATACTCGCAACAAAGTTTGCGCTCTTATTGCCACTTTATATGTATGTACATATGTTTGTTGTTATTGCTTCCAAGCAACAATAAAGAGCAACAGTAACGACAGGTACAAATTTCCACCTGCTATTTACATACATATGTACATATACTCGCTCCTTAAAACCCAAATTCGCTCTCACTTAGATACAAACATACACACACACACACACACACACAACACCATTACCTTTATAACCTCTGCTTTTGGTTAAATAAAAGTAAATTGCAAACACAAATATTTGCGCTCGTAATTTCGTTGTTTCGTTAAATACGCTCAGCTCAGCCTCAGCCTCAGCCTCAGCTGTTGTGTGCTTGCTATTTTATGCCATAAATGTCTCACTGTCACCGCTCCACCCCCTCAATTGCCCTTTTTTTGGCGCTTACACAAACGTACATTAGTTTTACAAGGAGTTCCCGTAAGAGAAGGAGTACAATGTGCCATTTTTTGGCGCTCGCCATTACCAAATGTTCGTATCGTATTTGTTCGTTGCTCGTTTTAACGGTAGATATCTCGTTGTCTCCTTGTCGTTGTTTCGATTACATGTGAGCGCACATCGTTTTTACAGTTATGCTGCCGTGTGCTGTATGGCATTTAAGCAGTTGTTGTTGTTGCTCCAAGGAAACGGAAATTGCACGCCAAAAAAGCCAGTCGAAGCGAAACTCTTGACAAAGTTGAACGCGTTTTATATATTTTAGCAACGTCGGAGTGCGCGTTTTGTCGTTCGTCGGTTGCGAGATATTATTGGCGTTTTTTTTTTGTTTTTTGATTCTTATCGGGTGTAGAAGGAGAAATAAAAAGTCGAAAAAGTCGATGATGGCATTCGTACGCTCGTTTGCCGCGTTTATATCTACCGGTCGTGTGGCGTGGCGGCATACATAATTCGCGTTTGTGCATATATGCATATGTGCGTGTATGTGTGTGTGTGTATTCGTTTGTGCACGCGTTCAACGTACGTCTAGACGCTACACAAGCTAATGGAAATTTTCGGCTGCTGTTAAGAGGATATATTGCAAGAAATTTGCATAAAAATTGTGGTGTTAAGAATTATTTGTAAATGCTCAAGTGTTCACCGCACTTTAATTGCTGAAAACATAAAGCAAACAATTCCTTCCTTCAGAGGTGTGCCACTTTAAATTGGGGAAATGATAGTGGAGAGCTTATAATACAAATATATATGCATGTAATTATGGTTGTTGTCTTAATGGATAAAATTATATTGTGATTTAACTACTTACGTGTACACTCGTCTCTTAAGAAAATCAATAATTGTGAAAAGTTTAGTTGGCAATATTTAACCAGAAGGCAAACAACGTCAGCCGGCAGTGAAAGTGACTCATAGTAAGGTAAGTTTTGGGTACAAATAATGATTTATGAAGAGAAATGACGTATAGAATTTCCTGCATTACAAGGAAGCATATATTCTTTGAAGTGCTTAAGAGATTTTTAGCATTTTTCAAAAAATAAATCCAAAAACAAGAAAACGAAAGTGTTGTACTCGGACATGCAGAAGTCTTTATATATATATATATAAAGGGTGGTTAAATTTTCAAGGGCCGATGTTGATTTTGAATAAAACACAAACTACTTAGGAAATTATTGAAATTTTATTTTATTATGATATATTGGTATTACTCAATTATGTATGTAACAAAATATCGGCCAAATGAGCGCCGCGACATCGGCGGCACACCTCCATACCATGGTCCAAATTTTCGATGACGCTGAGGCATAATGGGGTTTCTATGCCGTTAATGTGCCGAATTATCTCATCCTTTAGCTCTTGAATTTTTGCTGGCTTATCGACGTACACCTTTTCTTTCAAATAACCCCAGAGAAAAAAGTCCAACGGTGTCAAATCACACGATCTTGGGGGCCAATTGACATCGCCATTACGTGAGATAACACGGCCATTGAATTTGTTGCGCAAAAGAGCCATTGTTTCGATAGCTGTGTGGCAAGTGGCACCGTCCTGCTGAAACCACATATCGTCCACATCCATATCTTCCAATTGTGACCATAAAAAATTCGTTATCATCTCACGATAGCGAACACCATTCACAGTAACTGCCTGACCGGCCTCATTTTGGAAAAAATACGGCCCGATGATGCCGCCAGCCCATAAACCGCACCAAACAGTCACTCTTTGTGGGTGCATTGGTTTTTCGACAATCACTCTTGGATTCTCATTCGCCCAAATGCGGCAATTCTGTTTATTGACGAATCCACTGAGGTGAAAATGTGCCTCATCACTGAAGATGATTTTCTTCGAAAATTTTCATAATAAGTCTGGATAACTTTAACACGTTGTTGGATTGTGTATCTCTCCATGGTTCAAATTGAGTAAGTCTGAAATAGAGAAATGTCAAATTAAACTCGGAAAAAAACTTGGCGTTTAGGTGTGGTTCACATTCAACATCGGCCCTTACAATTTAACCACCCTTTATATAGGTTTCCGAAGTGGCAGCTTCAACTTCTATCGTCCAAAGTGCTGTTGTAAATTTTTCACTGCCTCAAAGACATAAATAATCTGAGTCAGCTTTTATAAAATAAATAATCTTAAAGAATAATGTCCTGAAAAAAAAACTAATAGATTCGCATACCTGAACATATCGGTTGTGTGGGAGTTTATGATACAGTCTTCCGATTTCGATGATTTTCAGTGGCAATACTTATTTGAGTTTACTTGTGTATCTTACCAAATATCACGCACTTAGGCAGCGAGAAAAAGAAATGAATGGCGCAATGTTATAAATTCGGCTATAATCGCGTAAGCGGTGTCTAAAGCAGTAAATAAAAAGAAACTAAGCTGGCATATGCAAAAACAGAGTGGTTAGCATTGCGTAATGCCAGATCTCGTGGTGGTGCGAGAAATATCCAAAATTATAGAAAATTGATTGTTCTAATTGCGGCCGTCAAAGGCAGGGAATGTCAAGCCATACGAGTGTATTTCTGGCATGAAATTAAAAGCTCCTCATAAAAATCCCAATGCCGTTTAGAGACAGCTTAGGATAAAATATAAGTCCATCCATTTTTTTGGGAAATTATCAAGATGCCAATTTTATTTACATATACATATACAAATATATGCGGCGGCGCGGTAGCCGAGTGGTTAGCATTGCGTACTTATATTCGGAAGGCTCGAGTTCAAATTCCGGTGCCACCAAATATATGCCAAATATATATATATGTATATACAAATATATGAACTGGTAACTTTTTTCGTCTCTCTTTAATTATCTACAGGTCTTTGGCTCAAGTGTGCTAATTATAAAGTAAAAAATTTATATGATAAGAGTTTTCCTGAATTTTTCGTGAGTAAAACAAAAGAATTGTACTTCCGAAGTCTTGAAAATAGCATTGACCCTTTAGAGATAAAAAGGCTTTTATTATTCACATTTTTTTTTAGAAGAATGTTAAAATGTATACCGATATGAGTTTAGTTGATTTAGCCATGAACGCCTGTACGTGTGGTTGTAGAAACTAGTCCCACGGTTGACACATGTGGTTTTACCTTTAAACGATCATTTGTCGGACCACTGAAACATATAAGCGGCCTCTATGTCAGGTTTTAAATTTTTTGTCGCAAATCTCTCAAAAAAGCTTATAAAAAAAATAAGTTTGGTGAGGAATTCCCATTCTTATTTGTTCAGATATGAAGTTTTGAGACGAAACTCTGGCAAAAACGTATCTAAGAGCATGAAATTCCATATACTACATACATTAGTTCCGATGAATAATGACCCTGAAAATTATTGAAAGCAAATTTTGCATTAAATTTGATAAGTTGATGAAATGTATAAGGACTTCTGCATGGCCGAAGATAGCACTTCTTTCTGGTTTTGAATATCATATGATCCAAAATCTAAAAATTATTTTTGAAGAGATGAAGCATATTTTTTATTTTATTTTGGTTTAAGATATCAAAAATATAAGTAAACGCCTTAAACTGAAAATAATCTAAAATGTTACTATTTACCAACTTTCAGTGAAGTCGTAGGAAACCAGAAAAAGAAATATGACCAAAAATTACTCTTGAGCTCAATTTTTTTATTTTTATTTATTTACCAGAATTTTGACTCCAAGAATTTAAAAGTATTCCTTGAAACGTTCAGAAATTTAGAAGTGGAATATATATTTTGGAACTTTAGATCATGTGAACGTAGTTTTACTGGACCTAGTTCTCGTTAACGCTCAAAATGTTTGCTTTAACATACTTTTAGTTGCATATTTGTAAGTCTGACAACTTTCTCGCAATATGTCTAGATCAGAACTTTCTTTTCCTATTTACGAGGTATATCTGCAAACATAATTTATTGATATAAGCACGTGCACAAAACTGTAAACTGCCCTACACATGTGAACTTGCGCATTCTATTATTTGTGACATTTTTATATTAACCCCTTCCAATTTTTCTTATTACGCCCATCTGTACACTCAACTTTTATTACTTCGCTTATGATGCCATTACCACTCGTACATCTTCTCCTTCAAGCTAATAAAAGGATGTACTTGTATACCTGTGCATGTAATTTTCACTTTAAATTGCTTTAATACTTTTTACCTATGTATACATATATATTCTCACAGTATATTCCTCCAGCAGCCGTCTGCTCAGAAAAGAAAGACCATTCATTTTCCTTAGCAGCCATATTATTTCCGCCACTCGGTGAAATGCCAAATGCAACATTTTATTTCCGGTTTCTGTTTTAGTTTCTTGGCAGCAGTTGCTGCTATTGCTTACGCTGCATGTCTCGAAGTGAGACATTGCCAATATAAATTTTGTGTAGAAAATTTGTTATTGTCACTACTTATTTTATGTTTTTGCTGCAAGTGCGCCTCGTTTGCTTGCCAATACTATTTCTAGCTTTTCATTATTGCTTTCTCTTAAAGTTACCAACCGTTTGCCAGTTACTTGCATTTTTTGCACCTCACCACATGCTGTTTGATAGTTTTGGTTTTCCGCCAAAGTCACCCTCTTTAAACTCCCTTTCAATATTTGCCCTTGATTTTTAACTTTCAACTCCCGTTTGTATATTTTTAACCCTCTTTTTTTATGTGACCTTAAATTTATCGCTCGTTTACTGCGTTAAATTTCAATAGCTACGCAGTAGTACGTATGTATGTACATATACTATAGTAAATACTGTAAGCCCTAATACGTTTTCGTCTCTCTTTTTGCCTCTTTTCTTTGTGTATTTTCTTTTCTGTTAACGCAACGGCTCACGCTTTTGCTTTATTTCCGTTCTTTTTTCCGTCTGATCAACCCTCCTGTTGCTGTCGTTCATTATTCACGTTTTCTTTGTTTTTCATTAAGGGTTTGTTTTGATTTTCATAACTAGCCTTTAGACGGCAGCGAATTCCGTTGGACTTTTCACATTTCCTTTTATTTCTTATATTCTGACTGTTTATAGAAATAGTATTTCTCATTTTCTGCTTTCTATTTTAAATGTAGATATTGTATTTCGAAACAAATTGGAAGTGCAATTTTCCTCTACAAAAAATATTTCTTAAAATATTTTGAGTTCTCTTATTAAACTCTGTGGGATCACATATTTTCAGGAGTTAGTTAGAACTTGTAGATTGTTAAAAAAAAATTTGATTAAAATTGTCCGGGAGCTCAGCCGAAAATCGCTTCACCGATTACAAAGAGTCAATTAAATAAAATCTGAAGAAATCTAATCGTAGTTTATCTTCATGAGTTCTTCCTTCACTCTCAAATACCTTTTTTGCAGAAAGTCATCGGAAATTACAGCCTAGCAATTAGTCAGATCACAAATATACTCTAGTAAACTTTCTGCGATATGAAACTCGTTTGTACTCAAATGTCCATAATCTTCAATTCTATGTTATCGGGAAAACTAATTTCTTATGGGGTAGAAGTTGAGGAGGCCAAACAAAAGATCTGGGGAAAATAATTTGAATAAATGCAATATACAGCATCGTTTTGAACCATTGCCTTTAATTGGGTTGCATCACCGAAAAACTGGCAGACCCCAACCGGAGTATACTCGATAACTTTAAAGACTTTCACGGCGAAATATCTATGCTCCTAAGATGATCTTAAGACCATCTGATGGGTTGCTACCGAAGGGATCACTTCTGCAGATACCTATTAGGAGCAAAACTGCCTTTTAGGCACATTAAGAAAGAAGAGAAATACTACTCGAGCTCCATACAGCAATATTTAGTAGAACTGTAACGTGTAATTTACAAGCTTCGAAAGCAATTTCGCCCTCAATGCCATTGACAACCAGCAAAGATTATGCAGGGAGTATACAAAAAAGTAATTAACGCAGAGGTTCGGAACAGAAGCCATCAGTGTAGCTGATAAAAAAATTTTAGTTTGCAGCACACATAGATGGATATACATCGTTTTCTTCTTTGTTGGCGTAGACACCGCTTACGCGATTATAGCGTAAGCGACGAGTATACATAGTTTTCGATAAAACAGGAGAACCGTGTTCTGGAGCTTGTTTAGGGATCTCTAGAACAACACACGCTGGATGCAAGTTTGGATGGCTTCTAAAGTATTAAAAAGCGGCTTCATCTAGCTTGTTAACGATAGATAACTTACCAGCGAGAAGATTGTATTTAGTACAACTAAGTTAGGTTAAGGAGGGCATGCGGCGCTCATTTAGTTCGCCTATATTGGAATGTAGGCTCAGAAATGTCTAAAATAATATTGGGCTTAGTTAGTTGGGCAAACGAAAATTTCTCATCCAAGTTGGTAAGGAAAGATTACACACTAGTGTGAAGAGAGTAGTACAGCTTAGTCCGGTTATGGAAAAGCAAAGTTTTCACACTATTAATTTCGAGGCGGTAGGCAAGATAAGGTAGAAGACGGCTAAACTATTAAAGGTCTTAGATATGTAGGATTTCAAATACGGACCAATTTGTCAAGCCTCTTTATTGGTGAACAAAGAGGAAGCATCTTATTCCTTTAAAGTGCAAGAGTAAGAAATAGATCTTCTCCTTCTTGCTGCAACCTACCCATTTGCCCAGTGAATCAGTGCCAATTAGAGATATCAAGTGATTTAATATTAAATAATTTCCACATAAATCTCTGCAACGATGTAGGCCTTCTTAAAAGCCTTTCTCTCGTAGACTTCCAAACACACCCCACCAGCTGCTATTATCTTCAATGGTTCTGAAACATAAATTGGGAAACAAATGGTTGCTTGTAGAGCTTGGTTTTTTCATCGAGACAGAACTTTACTATTCAATTTTCTACTCAGTTGGACCCTGCTGCAGAAGCTGGAGGAATTACACAACGTACATAATATGTAATCATTCAAACGATCGCTTCGCGAACTTCCTTCCGTTTAAGGATGATCTCGGTGGGCGATCGAAATGCCAAGACGAGAAATTAGGCGTCCGGAAAATTTATCTCGCAATAAAGCCATATTCGCTCGTGTTGAGCGGCATGTGGCACCATCTTGTTGAAATCTCATATTGCCTAAGTCGTGTTCGTCAATTGCAGGCCAAAGTCGGTTATCATGCGACCATAATGCTCCGAATTAATACAGTTAGTTGTCGTTTTAACAAAAGTAAGGACCAATCATATCCCTGACCAACGAAACCAACATACAGTACGACTTTCTGAGTCTAATGGCATCTTTTCAATTATTTGAAGATACTTAGAGCCCTCCGAGCGGCAATTTTGCTTAATTACTTGTTTCTGAGTGAAAAAATTACCCAAAATGTCTTTTTAAAACTCGGAACGTGACATTTTTCGAATCATCTTTTTTGTAGTAGGTTTTAACATTTTTAAGGCGTTTTGTGGTTGCTAGATAAACCATTTTCATAAATGCAGGATTTTTAGTGGGTGTATGTATCGTGCGGTTTTCTAAGAGAGGCTCTACTAGTGTTATTTCGCGTCGTGTTCATCGGTGGCTATATTCATTTCAAAGGTACTGTCATTTCGCGTCGTTTTCAGTAGATGTAATTTGTTTTAGTTTGAACAACAATTTGTTTCATTCATTTGAAAATGTCGAAATTTGTATCAGATAAAGTGTTTTTTGCGGGGAGCTCTTCTTCATTACTTTAACATGAAGAAAAGTTCTACCGAAAGCCATCGTATTTTACTGGACGTTTATGGTGACCATGCTTTAGCCGAAAAGTGGTTTGCACGGTTTAAAAGTGGCAATTTCGACATAAACGACAGAGAACGACCCGGACAGCCCAAAAAAATTTCAAGACGAAGAATTGGAGACATTGCTCGACGCAAATGCATGCCAGACGCAAGAAGAACTTGCAAAAGTATTAGGAGTTGATCACGCAAGCGTTTCCAGACGATTAAAATTATTAGGATTCGTCCAGAAGCTTGGAAATTGGGTGCCTTATGAATTAAAGCCAAGAGACGTCGAACGTCGATTCTGCATGTCGGAAATGTTGCATCAACGCCACCAAAAGAAGTCATTTTTGCATCGGAAAGTCACTGGCGATGAAAAATGGATTCATTATGATAACCTAAAGCGCAAGAAATCGTATGTGAAGCGCGGTCAACCATCGACATCCACGGCAAAACCGAATATACCATACATGGTGCCAAGGTTATGCTATGTATTTGGTGGGACCCCAAAGCTGTGCTCTATTATGAGCTATTGAAATCGGGTCAGACAATCAATGGAGACCTATACCGAAAACAATTGATTCATTTGAAAAAGACCATCGCGGAAAAAACGACCAGAATATGCGACCAGACACGAATCAATAATTTTTCATCATGACAACGTTCGGCCACACGTTGCAAGGCCAGTTAAAAACTATTTGGAAAACTGTGGGTGGGAAGTTCTATTGTACCTCACCAGCCTTACACCAGCCAGACATAGCACCTTCCGATTACCACTTGTTCAGATCAATGCAGAATGCCCTCACCGGAGTACTCTTCACTTCAGAACAGGGTATCAGAAATTAGATCGATTCTTTCTTGACCTCCAAGGCAGAGAAGTTCTTTTGGGATGGGATCTACAAGCTGCCAGAAAGATGGGCAAACATCATAGCTTCCGATCGGCAATACTTTGAACATTAAATGTATAAGAATTTTTCCACAATAAAGTCTTAATTTTCGAAAAAAAACCGCACGAATTAATGCATACACCCAATATATTTATAGTTGGATGTTCATAAAGCATATAGAATTTCATTAACTTGAAATACAATAAATTTTGAATACAAATAATAACTTAAAAATGTCACATAATTGCAAATTTTATTAAAACACTTAGGAAAATACTTAAAACCGGAAATAATAACCTGTATAAATGAACGAATTCAAAATTAACCGTCAAAATAAACAGCTGTTGCACAACTTGCCGGCAAATTTTTACTGGATCCTGTTCGTTGAAAACTCAGTAAATGTCCTTCTTTTGGAGAGTAAAATTCCTACTCCCTCAATTTCGTTACTTGCTGGTTTTTACTGACATTTCTCAACGAACGCAGCTAATGTCTGCATCAACTCTACTAACGGATGTGGTCCCACAAATACTAAAACCTCACTTTTTTCTAAAGACTTTCATGGAAATTAAGCTTTCTTTGAATAAACTACCAAAAGAGTAAAATAGATTTAATGCGATTATGAAATGTCAAAAAAGCATCTTGCATTATTTCAATAATATTTATGCAATTAAAAATATATACAAACACCTAATTGCCCTTTCTATTTTTGTTTTAATTACAGCTTTAAGCAAACGCAAATCAATTCGTAGAGCAAATACAAAACAAAACAAAACAGAATTAATGAAGAATCTCCACAGAGGCAAAGTACAATATGTAAATCAGCAGAACACATCATGGATTACCGTGTAGTACACAACTACAAACAAGTAAAATGCCGTTAAAAAAAAAAACAACTACATTTAATTACGCAACAAATATGCCAGAAAAAGTGAACTAATATTTGTAGAAGACCTTAAAAAGCATCTAAAAAAATATAAAAATAAAAATTCCACAGAAAAACTTGTGATAAGCGAATTCTGAACAAAGTTAGGAGAAAAATTGAAATTATGGAAATTAATGTGGTGCTTAAAAAAAAACAGTGGAAACAATATGAAAACTTAAAAGTACATTGAGGTAATGGAAGAATACGCAAAACGGCGTTTAAAACAACAAACAAGAGAAAACTGCACGAATTAAAATAAACAAATCTACCAAACCGAAATCCGCACTTCAACAATTAGCGGTGTAGATGAAAAATAAAATTAACCAAAATGTAGTGGTGCGAGCGAAATGTAGTAGAGAAACGCAATAGCAGAAAAAAAAACAAAAACAACACCACTAATCATAATAATAAGTTGATAAAATAAGCAGCAGCAAATTAAACATAAACCGCTTATAAAAATCCATGACAGTGTAGAGTGGTCAGGCGTTAAGGATAAGAACAAGCAAGCAACAAGGCAACGCAGGCAGTTTTGAGAAGAACCTGCCACCAACAAGAAAAACAACTCAAACACGTAAATAAATAACAGAAAAAGTGGCAAACTGTGGCTGCGTGGCAAACTTTTCCCCATTGGATACGCGCGTCGTCAGCGGTAAAATAAAAATTTGTTAAAGAAAATCAATTTCTTAAGCAAAAAAGCAACAAAAAAAAAATTACTACTAACCACCCAAAAAATATATACATATAGGAAAATAATAAAGAATCCTAAAACACACAAAAAAAAAAAACCAAAAATAAATTGAGAGACTAAAGTGTGCATACAAACTTGGCTAAGCTACTTGGCTAACGTGACAGCTAATGGCAATGGCCGAGCAAAAAGTATAAACGCGTTTCAACGGAGGGGAAAATAAAACAAAGTCAAACCGAATTTATCGATTTTTGTGTGAGTCAAGTAAGTACCTCGGAAATATTTTGTTCTACAAAAACAATAATTTAAGTGGAAAAAGAGTTTTATACCACTCTAGAATGGATACCAATTGAAATTTAGGTCGGTGTAGACTGTACGGCATATTATTGAAACGTGGTCAGAGAAAATCTTCCAGTATACAAACTTTCTCTCATTGGTTCTCCCGGTATTTTGAGGTCCTTTAACTCTATACTCATCAAAGAAATAAAAGATCATTGTTTGTATTTGGTTATAGTCCATTTACATTGAATTATATTATGGTGTCCTTGAGATTTGAGCCTCTTCTCTGGATCTTGGTTCCAAATAATTAGCTAGAGAAGCTTTAAAATTAAGTTTCCAAAAATCTTTTCGGCAAGGGCTTCATAGCGCCCACGTTTAAAAGAAACTTAAAAGAAACACGCGCGCCTCTTGTGATTCTTCCTCCGCTTACGCTGTTTGGGTGATATATATATACTTCCTAATACCGCAAGAAGTTCTTATTTCCTAGTCTCTGGTTCTTTTCGAAAAAAAAGTATTTTATGTAGGCATATCATCCAAAAATTCCACTAAAATGGGTCTACAATAGAAATATTGTTTCAAATAGATCTATCCATTTTCCGTATAAAACAAATATAATTCTTTTCAAATAGATCAATCCTTGGTACACTTTCTGAAAGAAAAAGTAGTCCAGTAGCAAATGGTCACCTATGTATCAAATTTTAAGTAAATCGAAACATAAATACAATTTTTTCTAAAATTTCGGACCCTTCCTAAAAATTTTTTTTTACTACAAACCCCTCGAGGAACTATAGAAACAAACGGTAGGTAACTTTTCGAGATATGTGGATCGGTTCAATCGAATGTAAGTTTATTTATAATAAATAGATAGGCCGAGCTCCTCCTCCAATTGTATTTAGATAAATTTATTTTTAAAATTAGTTTTCTGTTATTTAGAAATTGGTCGGGCCAGAATTTTTTGCAGTGTGTTCTGCCCAAAAGAGACTAAAATAGTTAGACGGTTTCATATTCATCTAGTTCACTATCCAGCAGGGTATTCTGAGTCGTAATTATTAAGTAGCAATAGATCTTTCTTCCATAAAGGCTCTGTTTTCAATTTCATTTTGTTTGAACTCTACCAAATTAGTGTCTAGCTTAGAGTACTCTTAGTTATGCTCTGTTTTTTCCAGTGTGTTCTCTGGGTTATGCGAGTATGTGCAGTTTACCTTAAAAAGAAGAGCAGCTCGGTAAAATATTATTACTTCTGAATATTATCATTTCAACTTGGAGAAAATCGATTGGAACTTGAGGATGCATTCGGGTCCCCGATGAGGTTGGTTTGATTAGCTAATATTGATTTTTACTCCTTGACACCTAAACATACTTATATTTCGTGGTCTTCTCATAACCTTCTACTTTATACTTGAAAACTTCAGACCAGCTTTAGATCACTTTTCCATATTTATGAAGGGTATAAAAGTCTGCTATAACAATATGAAAATATCTCTATATAAGTATTTGAATAGGTAGTCTTATGTGAAATCTTGTAAGTTTGTCGATGAAAAGTGAAAGGGGTGATGAAGTAAAAGTTTGATTTGCTCATTATTATTAAGTTTGCCATACAAAAACAATATCAAACACCATCTACACACCTACGAGTACACATTGAAAGTAATATAAAGTTTTCGCCAACTAAAGTGTGGCTACAACATGGCCTTAAAGATCATGAGAAGAACATAAAAACTCTGGCTGGGTGATGAAGTAAAGCATAAGTAGTTTGAAACTAGTGGCACTATAATTCGTCAGTTGTTCGCATTAAAGACATTATGCACACTGCCTGCGAGAGTACTAAAACTTTTATTGGAACAA
Source organism: Ceratitis rosa (assembly GCA_037013455.1). Lineage (NCBI taxonomy): Eukaryota > Metazoa > Arthropoda > Insecta > Diptera > Tephritidae > Ceratitis > Ceratitis rosa. Next base: position 27,689,674 of record JAWMAG010000004.1, read on the forward strand.
ATCGAAGATTTACGCACGTGGCAGATAAGTATTTTAAGGGTTTAACTTGAGTAAGGCGAGAGAAAGTTTAGAATGAGTATAGTTTTTTTTGTCTCTTTATTGCGGTGGAATATTGCAACATTTTTTCCTCAGTAAGATATATGGTAGTCAACCAATGCAGCTTAAATAAATGCAATGAAGCTTCTTCTGTTCTACTGGTCTCATATCCAGGCTAGAGTTTATCCGCGATCTCGTCAGCATAAAATTTGAAAATGCATTTAATACAGTTTAAAGATATTTAATTTATATTAATATATGAATTATTATATGAAATTTTTTGAATACTTATTTATTATACACGTAATTTAGGAATTTGAAGCTTAAGTAAACATGAAAATCAAATAAAATTCAGATAAATTTTCACCTATCCTACCTACCTAAACATATCGCAATATTTTGTAAGCTTATGCTGGAGCATGCCACGAATCACTGGCCATGGGAGAAGCAGCCTTCTCTCTACATAGTCTACTCCTGCTACCTTAAGAGTTTTTTTGTTGAGGTTTCGAAGCATATTTTAATGGAATCCTAGGAATAAATACAGTTTCTCTTTGAAAACAACCTGGGGTTTTGTAACCGCTGAAGTGGTTTTCGGCCGAGCTCGTCCTCCAATTTGTGGTTTTGCGTCTTGATGTTTTTCCAACAAAATGGAGGGATGTTTAATTTAAACTAAGCCGCCTCCGAACGGCTGACGGTTTTTTACGAGGAGCCTTTTATTTCATGTCCGAAATACACTCGGAGGGGTCGACATTCCCTGCTCAGGGGCGACCGCAATAAGAAAATATAGCTTAATTTTTTATTTAAATTAATTTTCCATAACTTTTGTATGTTGGTGGCACCGGAATTTGAACCCGAGTCTTCCGAATGTCAGTACGCAATGCTGACCACTCGGCTACCGCGGCCGCGTTGCAATACTTTCCCATTAGATTTTGTGCCTTTACACAATTTTGGTGGATTTATATTTGCACAGTAACATATTTGACGCTCCAGCTCTTCATTTCAAATTGTGAGTTAGGAAACTGGGAGACTTTATTGTATTGAGGAACTTTACCGAATAATTAACACCGCCGGCGTTTTGCATTGCACTGAGTGATATTCGACCCTTTACTTACTTTACTCATTTATGACTGAGGCTGGCTCATTTTTTGGTGTTAAGATGGCATGCTCGCACATTCTTTCTGCGGGCTTATCGTGAATATTAATTATGTTAAGTAATTTTTTGTTCCAGAAAATCACCATTTTCTATTTCAAGCAACAGGTCTTAGAATTGTCTGGCAGAAAAATCAGCTCTCAAACGGACTCTCATATTCTTGGTGAGACTCAATGACGGCACAAATCAGGTCGCTTCACGCATAATTTAACTTCGACCACTCGCGTTACCCTAGGGACTGCTGGGAAAGTCTGCCGGAAATCGCCTACTAACAATACAATAATTCATTCAACAGCTTGAAAGTAATTAAGCTGTTTGCTTCTCATTTTGACCAACAATAAATATAATAGAAAAGTCTTTCCCCTTCCACCAGGAGTATTCAAAAAAAAAAAAAGATGTATCTAGACCATGTTTCGATCATTGAAGGTATTTGTACATTTTTTTGAGAGCTTTCACAACTTTGCACCACTTCTGCTAAAGAATTTCTATACTTCTAACTGTTGTTGTTTCGAATAAATCAGTCCCAGGTTCACTTCTCGGAAGAAGAAGTGTTCCCCATGCGAGTTTAGGCAAAGAGTTGCTTTTGTAGCAAATTTCATGTAAATCAAACGACTTAAAATTAAATTATATTTTTTTATGAATTGATCGGTCTCAGGTCCACACCCTCCAAGTTTGAGGTCTTTATTGGATATAGGTGAGCATAATCAAATAAATTCTAACAATTCAAAGTTCTATTTAACTCTTACTCTATTACTATGGTTCGGTTGCTTTTACCACTCGATGTTGGATTTAGAGTTAATACACTTCTGATCGAACTGATTAGTAATTAATGCAATTATACGTGTGTTTATTTCTTAGATAAGGACACAAACAATTTTAGTTTAAGCCTCGCACACGCAGTCCAGATAACTTCAACATCGATGTTCCAGATAATTTTCAAACCTCAAAATCCTGTCAGAATTACGAACATGATTGAGAGTTTCGATTTAGGGATGAAAAAAGTTATGTTGACCTTCTCTTTCCACCTTGGACCACAAGGGTTTTACAACAGCCCAACGAGAGGCTCCATCCCTACGCTTGCGTAACAGTTTCAAGTTCCATTTATCTAAAAGCGGATCGTTTAATGATAGTCTGCTTTGCCCGACATTAATTAAGACCGTCAGCATTGCAATTTCTAGCAATTCCACTGTGACCCGATACCCATTTGATTTTTATTTTGAATATAGTTAACGTCACAATCATTGATATGAAAGTAAATAACATTGTGTGTACCGCTACCTTAACAGCTGCTTCCTTCGCAATCTTGAAAGCTAACCCTCACACCGATGAATATTTCTATACAAAAGTCTTGCAAAATGATTTTCACGTTGAGGTTTCACACTACCGTGAAGAAACGTAATGTTTCTTTGTTCAGAATGAGCTTACAGTGGAAAAGGAGTCCCTCGGAACTAATTCGGAGATCCGTGCAGCAGGGAATGAAATCAGATTCTTCCAACGCAGAGAAGTGTCCCTCGCTAGAGATTAAGATTTTGGACTTCCTAAACCCAATCGTGATCTTGTTGATAGGCAATGTACTATTTTTTTTTTGCGATGAAAGCCTTCATTATCTTCAATCATATCCATATCCCAATTTGAGCACGTAATTCACTTCACATGATGAAGTGACTTTAGTTCTTAAGTTAGCTTGATCTTGTAAGGCTGTACACCGAGATCTTTACGTAAAATAATAATGGAGTCTGGAAGAGGTTAATTTCTTAAGAAAGTCGTGGCTCATTTGTGACGGATGCTTCTACCACAGCGATAATCTCTATACTTTGAGTAAAACATAGTCTCACTAGCACAGAAACATCAAGTAGAGAATATGTCGACTTAAATTTGTTCTCTAGACTATGAATTGCTTGCCTACTGGGACGAGACTTTCGACCGAAAATTGGCGTTAACGCTCTTAAAGTTGCCACCGCTGACTCGGAGTTTCGGCAGAAAATTTTAATTATTTGTAAACATTATCCGTTCGTGTACTTCGTGGATTAAAGATGCCTTGACAGTGGTAGTTTGAAGTTGTCAAGGTGCAAACAATAGATCCTTTACATACAGCATTAAGGGTCAAGGTTAGAGTAGAACATAATGGACCAACAATGCTAATAGGAACTGAGGATTGCCTTTACAGCTCTCCATTGCTTGATCGTCGGACAACCTTGTCTTCGTTTGACCCTGTCGTATTTTCACAACATAATGAAATGTATTGTTGCTCGTGAAGGGATTTTCTGCAGTGCTAGTGTTTCAATTTGTGAGACATTTCTTGATGTTTTTCGAACAAATGAAGCCGTCTCGGAACGGCTGATGGCTTTTTATAAGCAACTTTTTATTTCATGTCTGAAATATAGTCGGATGGGTTGACATTTTAATGACAAAATAGTAAGCAGGACTACAGCTACTACTTTTTTGGTCATCCTAGATTTTTGCTTAACCGGAATCGGTACACCTCTTTTTAGTAGCCTTAAATGATTCGAAGATTATCTCAATAAGTGGGCCAAGGAAAAACCTTTATAGAATAATGGGTTCACAGCCGTACAGCATAAAGATGCAGCCGCCTGCACCTGCAACTACAACTACAACTCAGTGGTGACAAAAGGAATACGTATTCTCAGGCCTGTCAGGGTTTTACCGATCCGCGGAGGTCATTTCTGCTAAATCTCTCCTCGGCAAGCGGGTCAAATCTAATAAAAGATTTTTAAATAAAAACCAATATAACGAATATAACGTTAAAAAAGCCGTAGGCAAATCTGTACAGCAGGAGGTTCAGCAGTGAAGGCTTGTAGGGTAATTTTTCGTTTCGTGTGGTTTTTTTAGCCGCAAAAATATTTCTTAAGTAGGTTTTTGGGAAATACTGCGGAAGCGACAGTCCTTGGCCGTATAAAAATCCGGGTCATTCAGGTAAAAATACCCAACTGGCATGGGAACATTTATATTTTGGTTGTCTCTTACGGCAGGCATGTCATACCGCGGGAAAATTCTTGAACCCATGGCCTGCGGTGATGTTGTTGTTGTTGTTGAAATGGTTTACTAGCTCCGCTTAGGGACAGGTTTATTTAATCTAAGTCGCCGAGGTCATCAAATCGGAGGTCGTGCTGCGACTCTCCCCATGCAGGGCAAACGTTGGGTATGATATGGTAGAGTCTGCATAGGTAGGACTTTAACCTGCTACAATATCCAGACCAAAGTTGTGCCAGAGTCACGCGGGTCTCTCGAGGCAGCTCGAGTTCGTTGTCGGCAATGGGTGGTGCTTTTGATCCGAGTACGCTATTCACGGAAAGGGAGTATTTTAAGGTGTTGACTGATTCCCGGTGAATGACATACTCCTGGTGAATGAAGTACTCCCTTTCTGATATGCCTAGGTGGAGGTTCAGCTTCAATAAGGTGTCTATTGGGGTGTTCCCTACGATACTATCCCGATAGGAATTCCTTATACAGCAAAGCATTATGCTCCTTAACTCCTAGCATAGGTGCTTCACTTCACTGAGTTAAACTCCGGCGACATCAGGAGGTTTCCTGTCGCGGTCCTGAGGGCGGTGTTTTGGCAAGCCTGTAGCTTCTTTATCTGCGTTTCGTTCGTCCCCGGCGCCAGCCGATTCCGTTGTAAGTTGCCAGCAAGGTTTCTTTGTTTTACTCTAGGTGCTGCCGGCTAGCCTGAGGTGATAAAAGCGTTAGGTGATTTCAATTCATGTTTAAAACACTTTAAATGGAAGTTGAAGTCAAATTACTTCTGTACGCCAAGAATATTTGAAAGAACTCTTTCTTGTTTGAGAAGCACCGACATATACCAGCCATACCCACGTTTGTATGTATGTATATGAGTTTCCTTGCTATCGATTGCCGATTGATGAGCTCGTCCCTTTGTTCCCCCATTTGTGCGAACATATAATTACATTTCGAACAAATTTGAGCAATCAAATCGATAAATAAATATACAAATAAATAAATAAATGCAGATAAACAGCGGCAAAGAACGGCAATTACAGAAAGAAAAAAAAAATCGAACTACAAAAGCAACAATGACAGCATGTAATACAGGGTTGCTGGCGCTGAGAGCGAAATCAATTGGTTTGTAGCATACATATACCTATATATGGTATATATATATATGTACATATATGTATGCAGACTTGCCTGCCACATGGGAAACGACGGCTACACAGTTGAAGTTCACATAATTAAATTGACATTAGATGCCGTTAACTTATCTAATGTCGTTAACGCAAAACGTATGTGCAGCGGGTTCTAGGGAAAATGAGCTAAGCGGAAGTAAGAGAGTTTGAGAGAGAGAGAGAGCGCTGCCGCTGTGTGAGAAGGGACGTTTCACTTTCGTGCTGAAAGTAAACAAACAAACGAAATTTAGATAAACTTTTGCCCCCAATTGCCAAGCAATGGCAAACAAAAACACATGAACACACACACTCAAGCATACGAGTATGTAAGTATTTAACTATTTTAAACACTCAAAAGTTAGAATTGGTTGGAGCGAAGCTTTTGACCGCCATGAGCGGCGTTTATGTAGCGACAAAACGGTAAATTAAAAACTCATTAAATACATGCGTGTAAATTAAATGAAAATTCAAGTAGAAAGTAGACAACAAGGATACTCAACACACACACACACATGCACACCGCCCACACTTACATAAGTTAAGTTAACAAAGTAAAGTGGAAGATATGCAACAAATTGCCGGATTAAGGCAACGAACAGAAAACTTGTTTGTTGTTGTTTTCATTTACTTCAGCTCAATTGGTAGACGAGTGGAGCTGAGTGGCGTGGAGTGGAGTGTGGTGCTCCAATTTCACTTGCAAAAGTTTGTAGGTGTAGGTAGACAAGGATATAGAGTAGCTTAGTAGTTTTACATATATTTACTTATAATATTGTATATATGTATGTACATACATATGTATGTATGTATGCCTAGAAAACACGTGTAAAAGTATGCCTAGTAAAGTGCCCTAGTGTTAACACGTTCATAAAAGAGTTTAAGCACATTCAATACAACCATCCATTGGTAGTAAAGAGATAACGGGCTTGTAGCTTGAATGATTTTTAATTATTTTGAATTGCTTGTAGACAACAAATTAACAACAACCACTATATTGAGAATCTTTAAATACTCAAGAATGTCAATTACATACATATGTCATACGAGGTGTGACAATTAAGTAATGAGACTGATTCCATAAAAACCGTATATTGTAAAATTATTCTACAACTCTGCCATCCCCTTCAAATTAGTCCCCTTGGGCAGCTATACAACGATTCCAGCGCGTTTTTCATGCTTCGTAACATTTCTGGAACGCTTCGACTGGGATGTCCGCGAGTACCCTCGTCAATGGGTTTCTTTGACCACCGATTTTGTTCTAGGGAACAAAAAAAGTCACAGGGTGACACATCAGGCGAATAAGGCAGTTGTTGCAACACGGCGATCCCTTTAGAGTTCAAATACTGGGACATGCTGACGGCGGTGTGGCACGGCGAGGAGAAGGATGCCGGCGTGAGAAGGGAAAGGGAATTTCAAGGTCGCAGGGTTACCACAATCGCGCCAATATAATCAGTCTCATTACTTAATTGTCACACTTCGTACATTGTGAAAAAGAAGAGTCTAGTTATTCTGTATTGACTCTTTTGAGATACATTTTGAGTTAATGATTAAAGCCACCACGAACTATGCTTTTTAAATAACTCTTTAATACTAAATTTTTTTTTAAATTTTATTCTACGTTAAGGAACTTATTAAAAATAAAAAAAAAAACACCACCACCGTATGTACATAAATTAAGCTTAGTAAAAAGTAACCAATTTGCATAACCAATGAATACTATTTTTACCATCATCCGATTTATGTTAAGCAAGCAACGTTTTGCTCAACAACATTTGCTTCTCTTATAGAAACCTTTGTCTTTTTTGGCAAATAATTGGTATAATCGATGTTCACAGGTTTCTCTTGAAGCTAAAACTTCACCTACCATATCATTCACCATAGTCAGAAAGAGTTGATAGTCACTTATCGCGAGTTTTGCACTATAAAATGAATGCATAAGAGTCTTCCAACCAAGGTTTAGGAAATTCTGGCGGGACACTATCGATATGTGTGGTCTGGTGTTCCTGCTGGCTAAAGCTGGACGCTTCTGGACAATTTCCTCCCTCAGACGGTCGAATTACTAGCAGTACAGTTAAAAATTAAGAGCTTGGTCGTAGAGGAGCATTTCATAGTCCATGTTTCCTTGCCAATCCCAACGAACATACAAAACAAAACTTCCTTCAAAGAAAGAAATCGTGCTGTTTGTTCTTAGGCCTGCAGAGATCACAATTTGGAGAGTCAATTCTCCACTAAATTCTTGTAGCAAGTACTGTAGAGACAGAAACTAGCTTATGCACAGTCAGTCATGTAATTATTTGAGGAATTTAGATGTTCATGGTCAGGCAAATGATTAAATCGGCCTATTTTATGAAAGCATAAAAAGCATGTGCGGTGCGGTTAGGCTAATTGGCCAAAGTTTTGATTTTACAGAAAAAAATGCTAAATTCGATCCTTCGTGAGTATGAATTCATTTGTTATCGGCTGAGTAATGTTACAGTGGTTAACTGCTACACCTTGCAT
>JAWMAG010000004.1:27702500-27710000 GCA_037013455.1 Ceratitis rosa
CGTTGTCGCCTGTAAAGGGCAACTTTTTGAGAAATAAAAAGAAAAATGTGTCACCCCCCCCTGGTTATGCGTTGAACTAGTTCGTCGTATTTTACTTGTTTCATTTATTTTTTGCTGCTTTACACACATTTTTTTACTATCTAAAATATTTGCTGCCGACGAACACAAACAAAGAGTATACCTTTCAATGCCTACAACAAAAAAAAAAGCATTTATTGATTTCATTCGTTGATTTTGCAGCAAGAAAATGTCGGTGGTCGAAAACTTTTTTACTTCACAGGAAGTACGTGGAATGTCCCTGAAATTAAATAAATGCGTGCTCCACCTATTAGAAGAGTAGAGGAAGTGGAAAAGTTTAAGGATAAAATAAAAATACCAATAAAAACCAAAATTATTTGTTCGCTTACCAATTCAAGCAACGTGTAAAGTACAGGGTAAGGGTTGTTGTTGTGGATAATTTGCTATAAATTTAGTACGTTTATAGTAATTTCAAATAGCGGTTTGGTCGACACTAATAGAAAAAGAGATAATAAAAGTTTTATAACTACAAGCTTTTTTGTTGCTTTCAAGCAGTAAAAGACATTGCAAAAAAAGAAAGAAAATAAATTAATTTGCGGAAAATAACACTTAAATATTTATATACAATATATGCACTAGTATATGCGAATAATTTTTAAATGTATAAAATAAAATTAAAATTTAAAATTAAATTAAATAAAAAACTGCATTAAAATTTTCTATATAATTTTATATTTTTTTATAATTTTTTATAATAAATATATATAAATAAAAATAAATAAAAAAAACCAAATATATAAAGTATAATATAATAAGAAAAAAGAATAAAATAAAATAAAGTAAAAATTCTATAAATTAAAATAATTTCATAAAATAAAAAAACAAAAACAAAATAAATAAATTTAATAAAGTAAAATTTAGGAAAACAGAATAAAGAAAATAAAATATTGCAAATATATCTAATAAAATTAAAATATATTAAATAAAAATTGAGGTAAATAAAATGCTTAAAATTAAAGCAAAAAAAAAAAAACAGAAAATAAAGTAAAAAATTAAAATGAATTAAATTAAAACAAAAGTTTATAAAATAAAAACAAAATCCACCATCATACATATACATAGGTATGTGCATAAAGCTAAAGTTTATTAAAATCATGTGATCCACATTGGTTTCACACATTTCTTTAAAGACTTTAAAATTTATTGCTTTAAATTTTTTTTATATATTTTTTTTTATTCCTCTTTGCACCCTCATTACACGCTCAGCGATCCGCCCCTTTCTCTGTTCAATTTATGACTTTCATACTTTAGTTTGTTGTGTCCAGAACTTGTTTTATGGTTTTACCACACATTTCATGTCAACTTTGTTTGCGTCTCTTCCTTTAGCTATTGACGTTGTTGCACATTGGTCTGTCGTCTTAAATATTTTAGTTTATTTTTTTCCTCAAGTTCGTTACGCTCATTTGCACACACATTGTACAAATTGTTGTTTATACGTATATATTTCCGTATTTATTTTTTATTCTTTTAAAGGGTCTTCGCTGCACCTCGCCCAAAATTTTATTTTTAATTGCATAGTTAAACATCAAATTTGCCTACCACGCATCACTAAGTTTCTGATGGCAAATAAATACCTCTGAATTTGTATACATACATATAGAGTGGTATAACCTAGCGATAGACTAAGCCTGAGAAAAGATCAGTCAAGCGGACAATATCATGCTATCATGATCACAAAATTTTTATTGTAATTTACTTCATTCTTTATTTTACTTCGTTCTTTTATATTTTTTATATTACTTTAATTGTTCCGTTTTATTTAATTTAATATTACTTTTTTAATTTAATTTAATTTAATTTAATATAATTTACTTTTATTTTATTTTATTTGGTTTTATTAAATTTTACTTTATTTTATTTTTGTTATTTAAATTTATTTTATTTTATTTAATATAAAGAATTTTTTTTATTCTTTTATTTTATTTCTTTTTAAATCATTTTAATTACTTATATTTTATTTTATAATGTTTTTTTATTTGGTTTTATTAAATTTTACTTTTTTTATTTTTGTTATTTAATTTTATTTTGTACTAATTTCTTTCAAGTATTTTTTTTTTATTTTACTTAATTTAATTTAGTATAGTTTAATTTTGATTTTTTATAAAATATATTTTGTTTTATTTTATTTCAATTAATTTTTTTATTCTACATCATTTTATTTCTTTCATTTCATTTTACTTTATTTTTTTTATTTTGTATTTAAATTTTTTTATTATTTAATTTAATTTTATTTTATTTCTGGGTTTTCATTTAAATGGAACTGTTTCAGACCACATATTTTTTTTTGGAAATAGTGAAAAAATTACAACAATAGCTTTGGACGGTAGAAGTTATAGCTGCTATTTCGGAAACCACCACGTTTCCTCATCAGACTTCTTTTTCCAGACACCTTTTGTTCGAATGGAATTCGAACTTGGGATGCCCACAGCACGAGCCAATGGTAATCCCATTAAGCTACATGTGTGCCGCTTTCACATATTGTTGTTTTTCACTTTTTTCCTTTTTACCTACATATCCACGATCAAGTGCTCAGATATTCTGTAGCTGTAAACTTGACGCGATGTAGTTGTTTTTGCGAAGAATTTACCAACAAATATTTTAAAGCAACGCCTTTTTTATTATTGGAAAATTTCATTCGCACGGCAAGGCTCTTCCGTAATTCCTAGATGCTTTTTCAGGTCATTATTGTGTTGCATTGTTTTTGGGTTTTCATTTAAATGGAACTGTTTCAGACCACATATTTTTTTTTTTGGAAATAGTGAAAAAATTACAACAATAGCTTTGGACGGTAGAAGTTATAGCTGCTATTTCGGAAACCACCACGTTTCCTCATCAGACTTCTTTTTCCAGACACCTTTTGTTCGAATGGAATTCGAACTTGGGATGCCCACAGCACGAGCCAATGGTAATCCCATTAAGCTACATGTGTGCCGCTTTCACATATTGTTGTTTTTCACTTTTTTCCTTTTTACCTACATTTCATTTTTTTTACTTCTTTTTAACAATTCTTTTTAAGGGATTATATTTTTTACTTAGGCATAGCTGATTTGGTTTCTTCAGGGCAAATAAAACAAATTTTCTCCACTTTTGTTTTTTTTTTTAATTTTAGTTTATTAAGTTTTATTTTAATTTTTTCTTACTTTAATTAAATTATTTTATTTTGTGTTATTTTATATATAATTATAAAATTTTATTTTATTTAATTTTTTTATTTATTTTATTTCCTTTAGTTTTTTTCTTAATTTTATCTCTTTTATTTTGTGGAAGTAATTTAAATTAATTTAATTGAAATTTCAATTATATTATTTTGTTTTAGTTTGCTTTATTTATTTCATTTTAATTCATTTAATATATTTAAATTTATTGTATTTTACTTTGTTATATTAAAATTGATAATTATATATTTTATGTAATATAATTGACATTATATTATCTTGTTATATTTTTTCATTTTATTTAATTTTACTTTATTTTAATTCATTTATAATATAAATTAATATTATTTGTTTTAATATACTTTATTTTGTATTATTTGGGCTGAGCTCAGGCCACCTAGGGCCACAGCGTGGCGGGCTGTGGACGGCCTAAATTCTAGTTTTGGGCTAGCTGCGAATATCCAATAAGCAGCCCCTGACCAAGAGCGACAGGAGAAGAGGGCTCGGCTTAAAAGGCCCGAAGAGGCCCTATGAAGCTCCGGTGACGAGGTGAATAGATGCCGCCTCGAAATAAGCATCCACAACCCCTAAGGGGTTGCCTCGAGGGAGTACCTACCCATGAGAGGGAGGCAACAGAGCGACGTGGGACGCTGCATCGAAACCCGTTACTCATAAATCCCCAAAGGGTACGCATTTACACAAACCTGAGTAAGTAAACAACCCCCGGGCTAGGGCCCATCAGGATTGAGACCAGTAAGATCCTGATTAAGGTATACTGGAAACATTGTCACGAATAAGCTAGCTTTTGGGCTGGTGAGAGTGGTATTCTGCCACTTTAGTAAGCAAGGGTGACACCTAGCTGAAATGGCTGGCAGGCTAATGCCACAATTGCCCCCGTCTCGTTAAAACCCTGGCAGGTCTCCAAGTACGTTCAAAGCACGTCGCCATTAAGTTGGCCGTGCAGGTTCAGTTGAGATAAACTCCTGATTAGCGCTGGCTGGCTCTGAACACAAGCTCCCATGAGGCCTTGTGTCAACCCTCGCGAGGAACTACAACATACGTAGACAACCTCGGGCCCTTCGTCAGAGCGACTGCACAACGTGCGGAGATAGCGGCTTGGAGCGGAGACCCATGAAAAATGATAAATACAACAACTCCAATAAACAAAAACAACAAAACTCCGAATAGTACGGAGAAAGAGCAGCAGAAAAAAGGAGATCGCTCGAATTTAAACGAGCGCCAAGAGGAACTCGGAAATATTTTCCGTAGAAGTAGTAGGGTACTGAGATCTCCTGTGCTCCAAATAACACCGGTTTCTCAGAAAAGCAACAACACCCAGCAATTAAATACACCCTCGACCGAGCCTAGATCCTCAAAATCAGCTGCGAATACTACGGAGCCGATGGCAGATCGAAACACTCCAGCAGCATCTCAACCAACTCTGCCCGCGCAGGAGTCGCCAAGGCATGAATTCGTGCGCAAAATGAGACAAGCAGAGGAAGAAGCAATCGAAAAGTGCAGGACGATCGTTCACAAAATGAAACAGGCTATTTCCAAACAAAAAAATGTTAGCCTTGACGTCAAAAACGGAGCCGCGCAGTTGGACGAGCTTTTTGATATAATCAAAGGTTACAGACGAAACTGGACAATGGCTGAGAAGGAGAAAATAGCTACAGCTACTGCGCTAGAGAAAAACACTTTAGCAGAAACCCCCGCATCGACCTCCTCGAAACGCCGCGCGACAAGTCCGGTAGAATCAAGACCCGCTGGACGACCACGCAATGAAGAACCCGAGCTGCAATGGAAGACAGTGACAACGAAGAAGACACAAAAACCCAATGCCAATAAGCAACCGTCGCCAACATCGAACGTACCTAAAACCGATGGACACAAGAAAGAAGCAGAAAAGGCTAAACCCAAAACTAGGCCCAAGAGACTATCAGATGCGGTAATCATTAAGCCTGCAGATGGGAGAAGCTACGCAGAAGTTCTCCGAAATATCAAGGCGAAAATAAAACCAGACGAAAACGAAGTCAAGATACGAGGAATACGGAAAACAAGAACGGGTGCCATCCTCTTAGAATTAGAAAAAGGACAGACGGCTAACCAAAACTTTTGTGAAACCCTAAAGAGTACTCTAAAGGAGTCCGCATCAGTAGCTGACTTAAAGCCAAAAGCTACAGTGGAGATCAGAGATATCGATTCCTTAACAACTAAAGAAGAAATCCTGGAGTCAGTACATCGAGTGTTGGGAGAGCCCTCCACGGCCACCAAAATTAATATCTCAGCACCCAACAGCAGAGAGCAAGTAAGAGCATATATAACATTACCGAGCGAAGAAGCCGATAAATTAATAAAGCAGGCTCGTATTAAAATCGGATGGATCAACTGTAGGCTACGGCTTAAAGAAAGTACGAAGAGATGTTTTCGCTGCTTCGGACCCGGGCATTCAACCTGGGACTGTAAAGGACCGGACAGAAAGAATCAAGGCTTATGCATAAAGTGTGGCCAAGGAGGACACAGCCTTAAAGAATGTCGTAACCCCCCAAACTGCTGCTTATGTAAGGAGGCAAAATATGAACAGACAGATCACGTACCGGGTTCCAAGAAGTGCACGGTATACAACAGCTATTCAAAGACTTGAAAGCTCTGCAGGCCAACATGCATAGATGCAAAACTGCGGACGCGCTGCTGACACAAATGACAAGAGAAAGCCACTACGATGTCATTATTATCAGCGAACAATATAAAAAGAAGGAAAGTGGATCATGGCTAGAGGATAGCAGTGGCACTGCTGCGATGTGGCTTCCCCCTAGCAGCAAACTCCACATCACAACAAGCGGGAACGGAAATGGTTTCGTCTGGACCAAATGCGCCCTCTATACTATTTTCAGCTGCTACCTAACACCTAGCGACAACATCCACGATTTTCAAGCTAAACTGGACTGCATAGAGGACGCCGCTCGTGAGACAGAAGGACACATGATAATCGCGGGAGACTTTAACTCTAAAGCAGTCGAATGGGGTATGCAGAGCACCGACTCCAGAGGCAAACGGATTCTAGAGATGGCCGCACGACTGGACCTTGTTGTACTCAACACCGGAATAGCAACGACTTTCAGACGACCAGGATGCGAAGAAACAACACCCGACATAACATTGGCATCGGAGCGCTTAGCAGGCATGGTAACAGGCTGGGAAGTGCTGGAGGACTATACTGGCAGTGATCATCAGTACATAACCTTCACAATAGGATCTCAAGCTCGACCTGCTCAAAATAGTACACACAGCTCCCTCCGCAAATGGAATGCTTCAAAGCTAAACACTGGCTTACTACTATCGGAAATTGATAAACAAGCCACCGCAGAGAACAACTCGGAAAACGCAAAGAAATTAGTGGATGAAACAATGCTCATAATAACTCGAGCGTGTAATAAGGGTATGCCAAGAGCCACTAATAGGGGACAAAAACGAGCAGCGTACTGGTGGACGGAGAGTATAGCGCAACTAAGGAAAACGTGTCTTCGCCTTCGGCGGGTCTATACAAGGAACAGACGAAGAGGCAACGCAGATACGGAAATGGAACTGTACCACGCTGCGAAAAAAGAACTTAAACGTGCCATCGAGAATAGTAAAAAAGAAAAGTGGGAAGAGCTACGTAAGGACCTAAATAGGGATCCTTGGGGGCTAGGGTACAGAGTAGTAATGAAAAAACTCGGCGCTAGGACACCACCCCCAGAATTTAACGGACATAAAATGGAACAGATTGTTAAGGCCTTATTTCCAGCACATGAGTTACGGGAAGAACAAGCAACACTTGAGAACCTCCCAATAGAAACACCTTGTTTTACCACCGAAGAGTTACAAATAGCGGCAAGTAAGCTTAAGCCAAATAAATCACCAGGTCCCGATGGCATACCCGCCGAAGTATTGAAAGTAATTGCCCGAGAACGGCCTAATCTACTTCTAAATATGTTTAATGCCTGTCTGAAAACAACTCTATTCCCAGAAATCTGGAAAAGACAGCAGCTGGTGCTCATCAGTAAGGGGAAAGGAAACCCAGACAGCCCATCGGCATACCGCCCTCTCTGCATGCTGGACACTGCCGGAAAGCTTCTGGAAAGACTGCTAAAACCGAGACTGGAAGCAGCTATTGCTAGTGCTGGAGGGCTCTCAAAAAAGCAATACGGTTTCAGGCCCGGCAGATCAACACTGGGAGCAATCGAGAATGTAGTTAAAAGTGTTGAAAAGGCCCAACAAGGGTTTC
>JAWMAG010000004.1:27715000-27717500 GCA_037013455.1 Ceratitis rosa
ACATACATACTTCACGATCAAATGAACTAGTTAGAATCTACCTTGAGACTAGTGCCCCATAGGAGGGTGACCGATCAACGAGCTGTCACTTTTTGATACAAAAATCTAAAATTTTATCAGAAATATACTACTCTCATACCAGTTCAAAATGGACAAAAACGTAACTAGCTCGAAAGGGTAAAAGAGTAACTTTTTGATACAAAAAGCCATATTTGATTAGAAATTTACTACTCTCCAACTAGTTCAAAAGGAATAAAAAAGTAACTAGTTAAATTTTTTACCAAATGTAAACTTTGCAAATTTAAAAATTGATTATTAAAACGAAATTTAATAGAGCATATTAAATTTTTCTCCCTATACCATTTTTAAACTAACTTTTTATAACATAAATAAAAAATTATATAAAATTCTCTTTCTATTTAAAATAAAACTGAAACGCATTTGTATATTTTAGAAAGAAAAATGTTTAAGTTACCTAATTCGAAAAATTCGAGTTATAAAAATAGCTTACGGTATGAATGAGTAAATTTTCCGATTTAGTTTATTTTCATTCAGAAAATTATAGTTTCATACTAGTACTTTTTGCCACCAGTTTGACATTATACTACAATATACTAACATATATGGATATTTGCTCTATTTGGTATCATTTTTCCTTCATTCGTTATTCCAACATGTGCTGTTTACTTATTTTATCGTCTTTAGTTACAAAAACGTTTTGTTTCGATTATATCCGCATTGCATGAGAAACATGCTTACCGTTAGTTAAACGTACATACATATATTTGTAGATAAACGCATATGTCTATTCCTCCCCAACGAGTGTACGTGGCTCACAGCCAATATTTGATAGTCCTCTGACAATTTTCTATCAAAGTGAAGACACAGACAGAGCGGATCACAGACATAAACAAGGTTGATTCTTGCATTCTTCGTGGCTGCTTGGGGAGGCATTGAATGTCTAAATTTCCAGCTTTCTCAGCTGCTTGAAACTAAGTATACATTTTTAATTTTTTATTTATTTGTCACTTCATGGAGTTCAGATTAGGTAAGATTATACTTAGGTCCTTTGTAGTGCCAGATGTAGGTTCAAGGTCGTTGTGTATGCCCTCTTTGCTTTGTGCGAGGTTTAAAATATCATTGATGTCATATTTTTACACTTCCTCTAGTCTTTTGTACTGTGAAGTACCTAGATGCCAAAGGCGAGTTCTAGTTAAAGCCGGCCAGAAATAGAGTACTTCCAGCATCTCACCCATACCTACCTACTTGCACTTTCTCTCTTAGAATGCCAGTTGATTGTAGTCTCTTATTCGGTCCCATTGCATCTCACCTAGGCGGTTCTGCTTGCCTTTTTGATATTTCACCTCACTCTGATCTACCTTACAGCCCTTTAAAGAATTTGATTGGGTAAAGTCTTTAGAAATTTTCATATTAGCCAGTTGGATGGGACTATTGGCGATTTTCTAAACCTGGAAGCCTATATAAAAGGAGATCCATTTCGAAGTTCCCTACTTTTTTATAGAAAAATACACAAAAAATTCAAATTTAATGGGGAATGTTTATTATCATTCTTTTGTATTTAATTTTTGAAGATTAGATTCAAATGTTAACCTCGGCTACGTCTCAGGTGGTCCATCCGTTGACTCATTCGACCATATCTACTGGTAACTGGAGAATGTCATATGTTTTGGTCCAAGGCCCGAATAGACTTTGGACTTTACAATTTAATTTTTGAAGATATATGGACCGGCTTACAAGCCACACAATTGGCCAGAAATAGACCTCTTCGCTAAACAAAATTTGCCTTCACAACGTCGGATCCCCTTGGAACTTTTCTTGAGCCCATAGAGCGAAGGTCAAGCGACTTCAGTTCTTGTAAAACCTGTATTTTGTATGCTCTTAATGTAACACCTTGACTTAAAATGCGCCAAGTCGCTTCTTACGTCAGTCCGAGTTGCGCCAAATCGACCCTTCACGGTCGTCGTATCCCCGCTCAGCTAGGGCCGCTATAGTTTCTTCACTGCGTCCTGAATGTGGTCTATTCGGTCGTATATTATCCAATAATATCTAGTTCAGCGCAACAGATTCCGGCGTCTATTCCATAACCTATTTTACATCCATCAGTGTAGATGTTGCAAGTTCTGGTGGCGGGACGCTTACTCCTGCAACTTAGTCTAAATCTTCTTTCCCAAAGGCGCTCGGGCAACTGTTGAGATAATTTATAGTTCTCCCAATGGGCAGAGTGACGACCCTCAGGTCCTTATAGATTTCAACAGCGCCTAATAACCAAAAATAAATATTTCAGATTGAGTAGAATATTGAAGAGTAACATATAATCCCATCTCAACATACTAAGAGCACATATTATTAGTTCTACAGTGAGCTTTTTAATTTTTTTTTTTGGCTCAGTTAACTCCAATCATAGTGTATTAAATAAGCCTTTGAGCTTATCACAACCCATAGGTGTTCCATCTAGTTCTTCTTATCTTGCTATATACAT
>JAWMAG010000004.1:27725000-27735000 GCA_037013455.1 Ceratitis rosa
AGCATACGAGCATTACATTTTATATTTTGGGATTTGGTAACCCTAACGTTGCAATCTAACAACTGATAATCTGATCGTAAAGCTCGACGTTTTTCATGTTATACATACTCATAACGTTTTGACCTACGGGCGCTATTTTTAGTATTTTTCAATTGAGGTCATAGACCACTTTAAGACGAATTTCGTGAAGGTCGTCTAATATCAGTTGTTGTTCCGGAAATTATTGATGCTGCGCCTATACTAATATTGCAAGATTACCATAAGACTTACCGTGATATTGAGCCAACTGTAGCCATTTTTGCTTGAACATTAACTATACAAAAAATTTTTCATGTTGGATCCGACACAAACTGTCAATCCCTCAAAAATATAGTTTAAAAAACTAAAAAAAACACGCTTTTAAAGAATATTGTACTAAAAAGTTGAAAATAATTTTGAAAATAAACTTAAGACAATAGTATATAAAAAATACTTGTATAATTAAGAGAAAAGCGTGTGGCGCTTTGTACCATAATTTCCATATATCGCTTTTCTCTTAATTATACATTATTTTTTATATACTATTGTCTTAAGTTTATTTCCAAAATTATTTTCAACTTTTTAGTACAATATTCTTTAAAAGCGTGTTTTTTTAGTTTTTTAAACTATATTTATTTTTAACTTTTTAGTTTAATATTCTTTGAAAGCGTGTTTTTTTAGTTCTTTTAAACTATATTTATTATATACTATTGTCTTAAGTTTATTTCCAAAATTATTTTCAACTTTTTAGTTTAATATTCTTTAAAAGCGTGTTTTTTTTTAGTTTTTTTTTAACTAAATTTATTTTATATATTTTTCTAATTAACTCTATTTTTATTTTTTTTTGCTCTGAATTAATCAGAGAATGTATAATAATTATTAGTATGGTTCTCTGATTAATTTTGTCAACGCCACGATGTATGCAACGATTCGCATTTCAAATATTTCATATTGGGATCGCGTCACTGCTAAAAAGTTACAAACTGACTGACATACTGACTGACATACAAGTGAAGCTAATAAAAGCGTATTAAAAAAGAGAATCGTGTCGACTGGTCGACAAGAAAAATTACGATAGCGGTGCTTCGAAACACGTCTATGACATTGTGATAGGTGATGAATTAGGCGTATGAGCCTGAAAGTAAACAGCAGTCGATTGTATGGGTACTTAATGATTAGTCGAATCCAACAAAACTACCTAAGCTAGATAAAAAGAAAATAATAAAAACATGACATTTGGCATGCGTTTTATCCCAAAATGAGAAGGTATCGTTCGTTCATTCATCATTGGAAAGAAGTTTGTTTCGTCAAGAGGTAGATACTTTCCACTTGAATGCAACAGAGTTTCGGAATCCATATAGATTAACGCCAGATTTACTTGAATAAATCGTTTCTCAACTTGATAGCAAAGTAAAGGGAAAATGAGTAACAGAAAAAACCTACAGAGAAACAGGTAGGAGTATAACTTTTAAGTATTCATTCAGTTTTTACACTACTAATATGCTTAAAGGTTCTAACCGCCTTACGATTCTTCGCAACTGGGTGCTATCAATGTCCCGTTGGAGAGCAATGGGAGACGCAATTAACTGCTCGAGGTTTTTTTTTTTTTTAGAAAAATTAGATTTTCCTTCCCCGGAAGAAATTTTTGCTTTATCATCGGTACCATTTATTGTAGGCACTATTGGGGCTATCAACAACCCTCGTATACTTGTATAGAGATTTAGCGTAATTTTTCCTAAGTCATTAACTAACGTGGGATCGCTAGCCGAAAGCACAATATCCTGTATGAGAATTTTCCTGATTTTCTTTTAATATTTTTTATGACATTTTCCCTTCCCTTTATCCTTTCAAATGATCGTTATCTAATTTTTTTGTTTTTCATTTAATTTTTTTGTTATTTGTTTTAAGTTTTTATTATATCTACTTGTTGCCGCCACACCGCAGCAGGAGATCGATCTTTTTATGCTCTTACTCACTTACTTACTCTTTGTTGTCCGTTTAATTAAATCTTGATTTGGCCTTTTGTAATTAAATCATAATCATATCAGACAAAATGATCTCAGCAAATGAAAAATTGCTTTAGAATTGAAATTGAATTTGTTCGAATGATTGTTGATTGCGCGTTGATTGTTGTTTAATGTTTTATGTTTACTGTTTACAATTGCCTTTTGCTTTTTCCTTCTCTCATCAATATACCACATGTAGGCCTCTGCATCACAGATATACGAGTATGTATGTAGACACAAAGCGCGCACAGAGGCACCTTTAAGCGCATACAGACGCTCACACATACCTACTTCAATTCGCGTAATTAATTAGTTAATTAATTAATTTTCGTATCGACACAGACGAGCTGCGTTTGGGCGTTGAACACAAATTGTGTATGTAATGTTGTAAGCTTATGCGGTTATATATACATACATACATACGTGTATGTATGTGATACTCAATTATTTTTTAATTTTTTCCTTTTTCTTTGAGTTTCAGGTTTTTATCGTTAAAAATGTTGCATAAAAACCATTTAAATTATTTGAAACATTTTTTCTGCTTTATCTGCCATTTTTCATGATAATTGAAGAAAAAAAGTCGAGCCGTTTTTATGGCTTTGTTTGCTCTCTTGGCAAATTAATTCCGTTTTAAATGAATTTATTATTGAAATGGAATAAAAAAACAGAACTGGTTTATAAACAAATTTTCTTAAGCACAGCTCAGCTAACATGAAAGCAACACATACAATTGTATACATATGTATGTATGTGTATATGCATATGTGCGTTATTTAAAATATTAAAACAAAAACGAAATATACATATTTGAATATATTAAAAAATGATTTAGCTGCCGTTTCGGTAGGCGTTTACAGCCTACGCTAAAAGCGTAACGAATATATAAACAAAACGTCGTTTAGATGAAATATTGTTAATTAAAACACAAAAATTGGAAATATGAGAAAATACATTTTCATGAATATTTACGAGTATGTGTGTATTTTGTATAGAAAAAAAATTAATTTGAACCAATGCTACCTTAAAATGCTCAAAATTATGTGAAACAAATACACACAAATGCAAGTAGATCTAAATTAATATATATTTTATACGAATATTTGGCTTAGAAAAAAGTAATCGATTAATTTTTGCATTACATTGAAGCCAGATCACAGACATCAATAGTGACTCGCCAGAAGCTGCGAGAGCTTGATTGAGAAGTTCCAACGAATTCACATTCTTTTTCTTCTTTATTAGCGTTGGCACCGCTTACGCGATTACAACCGAATCAATTATAACGCGCCATTCCTCTCTTCTTGTTTCGCGCCAGTTGGAAATACCAAGTGAAGTCAAGTCACTCTCCACCTGTTTTTTTTGAACCGAGTGGAGGTCTTCCTCTTCCTCTGCTTCCACCAGCGGGTACTGTATCGAATACTTTCAAAGGTGGAGAGCTTTAATCCATTCGTACGACATGACCTAGCCAGCGTAGGCGCAGTCTCCGCATTCGCTGAACTATGTCAATATCACCGTGTAGCTCGTACTGCTTATCGTTCCATCGTCTGCAGTATTCGTCGTTGCCAACGCGCAAAGAACCATAAATCGTTCGCAAAACTTTTCTCTCGAAGACTCCTAGAGCCGACTCAACAGATTTTTACATCGCCCGCTCTTCTGCGCCATATAGTAGGACGGGTATGATGAGCGACTGGTAGAGTTTGATTTTCGTTAGCCGAGAGAGAACTTTACTTTTCAATTCCTTACCCAGTCAAAAGTATCAGCTAATGGGAAGAGTGATTCTGCGTTGGATTTCAAGGCAAGGTTGATGGTGGTTCCTAGATAGACGAAATTATCTACAACCTCGAATTTATGACTATCAACAGTCACGTGGGAGCCGAGTTGCGAATGCGATGACTGTTTGTTTGATTACAGGAGATATTTCAACTTCCCCTCGTTCACTACCAGACCCATTCGCTTCGCTTCTTTATCAAGTCTGGAGAAAGCAGAACAGGTTTGAAATCAACGAAAAGGTGGTGGGTGTCGATTCTATTTTCCCGGGTTTGGTGGACGGTGAAATCTGGCCTATCTAGTCATTGGTTGATTTACCAGGTCTAAAGCCGCACTGATAAGGTCCAATCAGTTTTTTCACGGTGGGATTTAGTCTTTCACGCAAAAGCTTCAAAAGATCTTATATGCAATATTGAAGAGGCTAATCTCACGGCAATTGGCGCAGACTTTGGGATCCCTCGTTTTATAGATGAACATGCTTTCATCTGACCATACTATCCAAAGAAGCTGATGCATGCACCTTGTCAGCTCTTCACCGCCATGTTTGAATAGCTCTGCCTTTAGGCCGTCAGCCCCAGCCGTTTTGTTGTTCTTTAAACGGGCAATCGCTATTCGAACTTCGACATGGTCGGGTAGTGGAACGTTTGTTCTATCGTTATCGATTGGGATTTCGGGTTCATCATCTCCGGGTCCACATTACTATGGTGAATAAAACAGTATTATCCGATGCAACTCAGATAAGCACAGTTTTTTTGATAACTTTTTGCCATTTCGAAGGTAATGTCATTATGGCTCTCTTATAAAAAACCATCTTTCTTTTGGCAAAAAATTGGGACAATCGATTTTCACAAGCCTCCCTTGAGGACAATACTCCACCAGCCAAATCGTTCGCTATAGACAGATATAGATGGTAATTACTTGGTGCAAAGTACGCACTATAAGGCAGATGCATACAATCCTCTCAACCAAGATCTTATAGCTTTTGGCGAATCACAATATAGATGTGTGTGATCTGGTGTTGTCCTGTGCCGGCTCACTGCCCTTCGACCGCAATCATTTTCCTTTGGCATTGTACTAGGTGAGCCACTTTTCATCACCAATCACCATTCGCTTCAGAAATGGGTCGATTTTGTTGCGATTCAGCAGTGATTCGCACATAGAAATTCGATCCATGAAGTTTTTGCTCGTTAGCTCATTTGGCATCCATACACCTAGCCTATTTAAAGTGGTTCCAAACTGTGATTAGTACAATGTTTAGCTTATGGGTAATCGAAATAGATAATTGGCCTTCTCCATCGAGGAGCGTTTTAAGACAAAACTCCTTGGACTGTTATAGCATGAAAAGGAAGTACATCGAATACCTTATGAATGAATGTGTAAGTTGAAACTGAAAAACACTTGACATCCCATAGAAATCTCTTGCGTCAGTTTGGAACTAATTGAGGTTTCCGAGAGGATAAAAATAACACTAGTTGCAGAGCTAAATAGAGAAGGTAGAATGAATAACAATAGCTGGCGTATGCTTATGATGTGGACATCATTAGCATGATTCCAACAAAGAAAGGTTGGTGTACATATCTCTTGTCATCAAACAAACAATCGGCATATAGGTTGCTTGGCTACTACGTCACTTAGTATTGACAGTCCTAACTTTTTAAGTTGTAATAAACTTCTTCTATCTTCCTTTAAAATTCAACGCAGACATCGCAGATTGTACTTGAAATTAATTAAGAATGTAGAAGTAAAGATCCCTCCACGACAAATTAAGAACATAATCTATTATACCGGATCTTCTATGCGGTGCTGAACTGTTGTCATTGGGAATACCAGATGAGACGGCACCAGGAGACTACACTAGGAATTTTATAAGATTGTTTGTGTGAAATATTTAAGGTCTTTTTGAGCTGAAGAGCTGTTTTGAACAAATCAATATTTGAAACTTCTCTCTATTGAAATGTATAGTTGGAGAGTAACCTTTCTCTTGGTATCCGTCACTGATGCAAATAGCTTAAAGCAGGACTTGAGGTGGTATACTTTTCACTTTAAAGCATCCCTTATAATAATAGCGTCTAGTACTATTTTTCGTTGACTTCTTATGTTTTTTTGTTATAGATTTTAGTCATTCGTTACATATATGAACAGCTCTCATAGTTCTTTGAGAGAGTAAACTAATAACTGGTCTTCCAATCTATCAAAATTTAATTTTAAATAACCAGTTGATGAAACTTTTTCAGAGAATCAAACTGCCGCTGACGTAATTCCAGTCGAAGATTTCGTCGTGGAAACTGAGCTGACGACTAGCAAGTCGAACTGTATACTCATAACCGCTAAAGAAACAATTGGTTTTCGACAACATCGGAAAGAGAGCTGGTACAAGGAGGAATGCCAAACTGTAGTAAAGAGAAAAAATATTGCCTACCTCAAAATGAACGATGAGAACACATGATGGGTAGGCAACGAAAAACGTGAGCATAATGATCTTGAGAACCCGGCTTAAAGGGTTAACATTCAAAAATTCTTTGGTGGCTTCAATTGGAGTGTTACTATTACACTTATGCATCTTTATCTCTCTTACAAGAATTTAAACTTCTCTTCAAAGGACTATTTTATAATATTTTCATTGAGAAGGCTTGGATTATCTTCTTTTTTTTAGGATATCTAAACTATTAATATTTAATTAATTTACTTAATATTATTATTATTATTAATTTTAATTATATAAAATATGAGTATAAAAAATAAAAATAAATATTTAAGCATTTAAATTACATATTTTGAAAATTTAATCAGTGTAATTTTCAATTTATCCGCATTAGTGCGCAATAATTTTTTAAGCACAAAAAAGATTAAAATACTTTATTATCATAATTTTTTTGACTCTTAATTTTGTAAGCAAAAGAATTATTTTTATAATTTTTTTTTTGTCTAAATAATTTCCTCTCTTTCGGTGTGTATGGTAAAATTTTTCATAATTTATTTACACTTAATTCATTTGACTTTATCTTCTTTTAACCACACACGATCATTTTAAACCTTTTCTCTTTGACTGCATGGCTTCTTCTCTACTTATGCTCCATTATGATATGAAAAATGTTCTCAGTCATAAATATGTAACTACGTACATACGTGTATGTAAGCTATAATTCGACTTAATGACTAGTGGACGAAATCCGTTGATTACTGTAAATTGTTTCTTTCTTCTTCTTTTTCCAGCAACGCCTTTTTCTTGTTTAGTTACCTTTATGACTTACCTTTTTCACTTAAATTTATTTATGATTTCCTTTTTTATTTTATTTTTCTTAATTATCTCTGCTCTCTGTTGCTATTGTTTTTTGTTGGTTTTTGTATTTTTTTGGTTTTCTCCTTTCGTTGATGAAGTTATGAGTTATGGTGGCACACATCGTCGTAAACGCCTACATACCACTACATGTGTACTTACATACATAACATAGGTATGTACAAACTACCTACCGCGCGGTTGATATGTAAGTGCACTGTTTCATTCATAAATGAGAAAATAAAAACCCTCCACTTCAGCGCAGCGTATCGCTCTTAACCCTCCAGTTAGCTGCTGCTGCTGCTGCATTACATTGGCTTAAATTATTATTATGCAATCAAGTAAGTAAACGCCGGCAGTAGATAACGGTGAGAAAAATGTTGAAATGATAAATAATGATTTTTTCCTTTGTTGAAAAATACGCATATTTTTTCTTTATAAATAAAATTTTTGTGTAAAAAAAAATAAATAATAATTTATACATATCTTCATATGTATGGTATACACTTTTGTATATATATGCTCATACAAATGACCTCACTCTACTCTTAATGAAGCAACAAATATTTTCTGTATTTGTTGTTGTTCTTATTAATTTCTTACCACGAAAAGGGCTACTAATTAACTAACCAACTTTGAACCTGTTGAAAATTCATGGTGCGTAGTGTAGATCAGCGCATGTGTGTGGTCGGTTGATTTCAATTTAATTTACCTTTTTCCTGTTTTATTCAAATCAATTCGTTTACTATTCAAGACGGAAATATATAATGTTAAAAAAAAAATATTTAGATAATTAAAAAAACCGAAGCAAAAAATTGCTATTATATGAAAATTTCTTCGGTTTAAACATTATGGTTAGTAAAAAGTAATCCATTATTCTTGCAATAGTTGGCTTGAGTGATCTGAATCTCGCATTCTATAAGGGCGATTGGATTACGAAAGATGATATTTTGTACTAAAAAAGATAATGGGAATATTGATCACTTATATAACATATAAAAAATGGACACCAGCAAATAGAAAATATGTTAAATATATTCTACAATTTTTCTTCGATTTAGGCCAAAGTGCAAGACAGGCAGCTGAAAATGTGAATAATACTTATGGTCCTCATACCGTTACAGTCAATTTTGAACAGTTTCGGTATCGCCGATTTAATTCCGGTAATTTTAATGTAAAAGATGCTACAAGGTGTGGAAGCTCAATTGTCGAAAGTGTCGATAAAACTATAGAAAACTTGGAGTCTGGTCATCATGCGAGCGCAGCTTCGATTGGTCACGAGCTAAACATTGCTCAAGAAACAGTTTGGAACCACTTGAAAAAGGGTGGACACACAAAGAAGCTCGTGGCATGGTTGCCACATGAGTTAAGGATGGCACATTTCTGAGGCGGATGATGAATGGTGATAAAAAGTGGATCACTTGCAGAAACATCATAAGAAAACGAACGTGGTCGAATTGCAGTGAGCCGACACAAACGGTCACCAAGCCAGGATTGATGGTCAGGAGGGTTTTTTTGTGTGTGGAAAATGAATGAAAAGGCCAAGGAAGCATCCACTATGAGCTGCTTCTGAAGGAAGCTATCGTACAGAAGCGCCCAACTTTGACCAATAGGAGGGTATTGTGTTTTATCAAGGCAATACCAAGCCATCGATAGGGACTCGCCAGAAGCTCCAAGAGCTTGACTGGGAGGTTCTTTAGCGTCCACCTTATACTTCAGATCTTGCACTAAGTGATTACCATACTGTCTATAGCGAATGATTTGGTTGGTGAAAAATTTGCCTCAAGAAAAACCTGTGAAGATCGATTGTCCCGATTTTTTGCCAATAGTTACAAGGGTTTGTATGAGAGGGGCATAAGGATATTACTTTCAAAATGCCAAAAAGCAAACAGGCAAAATGATGAATTTTTGACTTAAATTGTATAATTTTAAGGATGGTGAGAATGTGAACACTTAAGAGTTTAGGAGCCGCCGTTGGGCTTCAACCGCTGACGATCCTTGCAATCATTTTATGGTTCACAAGTTAGGAACATGCACCTGAAATGTTTGATATCTCAATTGGGAAGTGGCTGCTGTACAGGATATTGATGTTCTTCTAAAGGTTAAGACCGACATCACCGCCCAAGAATTGCGATGAAGGAAACAAGAACAAAATAAGGAGAGTCCTTGTTTAATTGTATACAGCGGAAGGAAGGCTCCTTTGCGGAGTTTTGGCATTCACTTTGTTGGATGATCGTTTCGTTATATTTCACCTCAAAGGGGAGCTCTTCAACTTATCGAAGGAAAGGAAGAATGACGTACGCAGAGATGCTTTCGGTACAACACTTGGAATATTCAACCTCGATGAGGCTAACCAACTTCGTTGGGAAACTAAATCTAGTTCTAGATTGAATCAGATTTCGGCATAAGAAGATTCATCAAAGCAGTGCTCTAACTACGCCTTCTTTCCGCAAATCGGCGAAAATTTGAACACGTCTCTGCGCAGCAGGCAACGACTGTCACGAAGCACGAGGAAGATTCAAATACTCTGGTGTACTTGGAAACTCCATTTATGAGAACGGAACGACATTTCAAGGTCATTTTATATCGCAACTGGTTGTCGACAATATCAGAAGAAAATCTGATATGATTACAACTGTCAATCTTTCAGCGTTGCATTCGACCACAACATGTATGTGGCGCCTGGAGCTAAAGAGGAAAACAAGACGTATTTGCCAACGAAAAATTAAAATGTTGAAACTAGATTAGCAGGCATGAAGAAGCAAGCAGAAAGGATTTTTCTTCGAGGGGAGGTTTCCAGGATGACATATCCTCATACCACTAACAGTCTCAGTCCTGAAGCCCAACAGACTATCATTCTTGCCAACAAGTGTCCGGTGCCTTCAGTTGGCGCCGGTCAGGAGCGCTCTATTCTTCACTCAGCTTAAAGAAAGAA